>VWZS01000674.1:302686-357801 GCA_013397075.1 Rhabdornis inornatus
TTTTTTTTTTTTTTTTTTTTTAGTATGGGACTGATTTATGGAACCTGCACTGGTAGGATTGAGGGGGATGAACATCTGCTAACTTGTTTTCTGGGAAGTAGAGAAGTGAAAACCAATAAATAAGATTACTTCTCAGATTGTAGTAGTGACCTTCTGCATACGGGTGCAGGCATATTTGGCAGTTGTGCCGTGGACTTAGTCTGTAGATGTATTTAGAAGTGACATGTAGCAAAAGTGGTGTTGCTATATGCTTCCCTTGCATGACCCAGGAAGGGAACCAGAAGAGTCCCAGCAGAACACCCTTCTCTGTCATACACTTGCAGTGACTGCATTTTGTGCTCTCACATTAAGCGCTTATTCTCTGGTTTGTATCTGCAGGCTCCATGAAATCTTTTATGAAATGCAAATATCGGAGGGGCTTGGGAGGAGTGAGCAGACGCAGTGAAGGAGAAATTTCTTGGATCTTTGTCTTGATTTGTTAATTTTGTTTTTCTGATTATAGGAGGCTTATGTGCAGAAAATGGTAAAAGTATGCAATGATTCAGACCGATGGAGTCTTATCTCCCTGTCCAACAACAGTGGCAAAAATGTGGAGCTGAAATTTGTGGACTCTCTGAGGCGGCAGTTTGAATTCAGTGTCGATTCCTTTCAAATCAAGCTGGACTCCCTGCTGCTTTTTTATGAGTGCTCAGAGAATCCAATGACTGAAACTTTTCACCCAACTATCATTGGCGAGAGCGTTTATGGGGATTTCCAGGAAGCCTTTGATCACCTCTGCAACAAGATAATTGCCACCAGAAATCCAGAAGAAATCAGAGGAGGTGGTCTTCTGAAGTACTGCAACCTTTTGGTAAGGGGCTTTAGGGCAGCCTCTGAATCTGAGATTAAATCCCTGCAGAGGTACATGTGTTCGAGGTTTTTCATTGACTTCTCAGACATTGGCGAACAGCAGAGAAAGCTGGAGTCCTACTTGCAGAACCACTTTGTGGGATTAGAAGACCGCAAGTATGATTATCTCATGACCCTTCACGGTGTGGTGAATGAGAGCACAGTGTGCCTGATGGGACATGAGAGGAGACAGACTCTGAATCTGATCACCATGCTGGCCATCCGGGTCCTAGCTGAGCAGAATATCATCCCCAACGTGGCCAATGTCACCTGCTATTACCAGCCAGCCCCATACGTAGCAGATGCCAACTTCAGCAATTACTATATTGCCCAGGTTCAGACGGTGTTCCCTTGCCAGCAGCACACATATTCTACTTGGCTGCCCTGTAATTAAGAGCCAAAATTAGTAGACCCCGTGGAGAGAACTTTTTTCTAAGATGTAGGAAGGGGCGACGGGTCCCTCTGAAATGGGGTGTTTTGTGCAATGATGATCTGCTCTAGTTTTCAAGCTTGGGATAAGCTTGTGGTTCTTGTAATAATTAATGGGAGCTTGATCAAGAAAGAACCCCAAAATAATTGGATCCTACCCCAGAGCACAAGAGGCCTGTCATTAAAAGCAGCCAGCTTCCCCTGAAATAAGTGAGGGAGGAATGCTTGATGACAATATGGGTTGGCAATATCTGCTCCCATAGCTTTGGCATAGAGAAGGTGGGAAAGCCTTATTTTCTTTTATTTTTATTCTTACTCTAGAATGGGATCTGCAAAAGGGAGAATATGAAAGAAACAAAAGAAAACAAAAAAAAACAACAAAAGAAAAAAATTTCTCAAAAAACAGTTCTATATATATTCAGGAGTTTAAAGTTAGAGGCATAAAGCAGAGATAAGCTGAATAAAGTTGTATATTGGAATTACTGCATTTGGGGCTTGCAGCAAGTGCCGTCTATGGATTGACCATGTAGAATGTATAGCTTGCTTGACTAGAATGCTTTATCAGAAACAGCTTGCTCCAAATGAACAGTAGTGGATTGGTACAGTTATAAAAACAGAAACACGTACGATGACAAAGTCCATTATTTCCAGCTGTGTGCATGCCTCACATTTTAAAAATGTGAGAATGCTGGAAAACCAGCTGTGGCAAGAAGTATATACTTAAGGACCAAAGATTTCACAAAAAAGTTATCCAAGCAAAGAAGATACAGTAGAGTATATATATATAAATATATATATATATGTAAAAGGAGATGTTCCTATATTTGTACACACCAATAGTAATCAAAAGTGCCTGATGCCTTCATAAAATTTGAAGTGAGAAAAAAATATATAGTTTTGTGGTTTAACCATGCATTTTATTTTATCAGGGACACAAGGATAAAAAGAAGCAAACCAACCCATAAGCTTGTGAATAAGTGGTGGAGGAAATGCCCTATTTTTTTTTCAAATACCTGTATAGAGTTAATGTTTTGTCGGTGTGCTATTATCCTGGGTACGTGTGTGTATGTGTGTATATATGTTTGTGTGTGTATATATGTACATGTTATTGGTGTATATCTATATATATACACACACAATATATATTAATGTGGTCTAGGAAAATGTAGCAATTAAGGAATGTTTAAATAAAGTACTACTTGTTTTCCAGTTTGCAACAGGATGTCATAGGACAGTGGGCACCTTGCAGTAAAATTTTAACCCACAACTGAGAAATTTGGAGTAAATGAACCAGTCAGGATTAAGGTGGGATTCAGATAATGTCTTTGGTTGCAAGAACAAGGATTACAGTAATTCAGTGGGTTGCTTGTGAGCCATAATAATTCCACAGATGGAGAAACATATGACTAGCTGATTTTTTTAACTGTTTTGTACTGTAATGCCATTTTGACATTTAACCCACTAATGTTGTGACTGCATACCTCCATGATGTGTAATTTCAGTGGAACGTGGATCAAAGATAGGTTTTATTTAAACCCCCTGACAGCTAAAGAATATTGTATTAGTTGGTAATTTGAACACTAATTGTTAATATTTAAAGGAGTATTTTTAATAGAATGCATTGTGCATTCCAGGACCACTAGAATTTAGCAAATGTGAAATGAACCCTTTTTAAGAGTGTTGCACGATTGCTTAAAATTATATTTTATATATATATTATATATATATATTTTTATGCAAATATTAAACATCTTTGATCTGGTTGTCACACTGCATTTACAATTTTAGTACTGTACTTTATTTAAATGGAATCACTTTACATTGGAACAATAGCTATTCACTTTCATTTCCTCTCCCGAAAGACCAGCAGGGGGGAAAAAAACCAACCAACCTCCGCTGCTGTTTTCACTTCAGTGCCATCTCTGAAGGTGTTAAATTCTTTGTTGTGCTTTGAAAACCTAATGACTAAGTGACACTTGACTCTGATATTTTGCTTTTTCTTTCTGAGGGGGAAAAAAAAAAAGGGAATTCAGTCTTTTGAAGGAAATCCGTCTGTGCCCTGCCTGGCCACAGGCAGGGTCTGGCGTTGGAGTCAGGGGCAGAGAGAGGGAGAGGACTCGTGTCCTGGCAGTGTATTTTCCCTATGGAGCGAGTAAGGTACATCTATTTTTGTCGCGCTTTGTACTTTTCACTCTGCAGGCACTTTAATAGGAACCCGATTTGTTTACTGAAGCACCTTCCCCGCGAGTCCTTCAGGAAACTTAAAAGCTGGTCCATTGCCATTCCTGGCCTTGACGTGCAGACCTTGTCCCCACCTTCCCTTCCTTTGGCGCTGGCTGTCCCAGCGAGGTTCCCTCCAGCCCCTGGGTGCTCCTGGCCCACTGGGCTCCCCTTACCTCCTGCTCCTGGTTCGCTAGCGGAAGCGAGGGGCGGGCTGGGGAAATAGGATCAGCTGGTAATGTGGTGTGTCTTCTCTCCCACAACTATTTGCAGCAAATAAATGAGTCATCCTCTCTTTAAAAGGGTTTGAGAATCTATAGCTGTGCCACAACCACAGAATGCTGATAATACATGATACAGTGCTGTTTTGCTTTGAAGGACCCTTTATTTTTGCCGTTGCTTGAAAGAAAGTTTTGAATTACTTCGTCTCAACTCAAATCTTATTGTGGGTTGGTTTTTTTTTTTGATTGACAGCAGCTAGTTACCTTGTAGTGCATACAGCAGGGCTCTGAGCTAAACTGCACCTTTTGCCATTTGCATTTTGATACATATATAATATGTTTTTATATATATTATATAGGTATTCCAGATCTGTTTTACATATGTTAATGATCAAGTGGTGGAACTGGTGAAGCTTTGTTTTATTTGTGACTGGTGGCTTAAAATGTGCCTGGTGTTAGAGGTGGGAAGAAGGCATGAGTTCAAGCCAAGAGTAAAATAAGAACCCCTTTTCAAAGCTGGTTTATTTCTGTGGCTTGCACACCTTTCCCTCCATAAAGTCTGACTTCTTTTTAACTGCTTTTTCCCCTCCTCTTCAGCACACTGGTACTTTTAAAGTTAATAACCGTGTTCTTGCTTTGTAGACTTGATCTATCCCATCCAATCAGCTGTAAGGTTAGAGTTTGTGCTACAGAAGACAGTGCCCCTTTTAAAGAGCTGAACTGATTAAAGACATTGACCTGATTACAGCAAAACTGTTTGTGCCACAGCTGAATTTCCTGCTAACCAACAGGGCGCTAAACTTGGTTAGATGTAATGATCCAAACAAAGCTCTTGGAAACAACCAAGAGCTTTTACATGGGATCTTTTTCTTCTTTTTTTTTTCTTTTTAGAGGTAGCTGTCCTCTCAAATGCAAGAACATTTCTGCTAAAAATAGAAGGGCAATTAGAAGACCAAAAAGATGATATTTTTCTAGTTTCTCGTATTGCACTTAAAAATATTTTTTATCTTGCACAAAGGCCTTCACACAAATCCTCTAAACAGCTCTTACTAAATGCTTGGTTTGCATCACATCAGAAGCTCCTACCGGTTCAAAAAAGGCGCTTTTTTAATTGAGAAAATGAAGTGTGTTAGATAAAACTGCACAGAAAAGGAAAAATTGTATTTGCATATTCAGCTCCTATTTGAATATATTCTTTTGTATGGTTTTCTTTGTGCAGAGAATTTCCTGTGCAAGAAAGAAAATCAGTGTACTGTTTTGCTGTTGTAATAGTGTTTTGCTAACAAAATAAATAGTAAAAAAAAAAAAATAGCCTGCAAATTTCAAGACAGCTTGGCTAAAGGCACTGCAGGCTCCTGCAGTCTGTAGGAGTCTGTGCAGATTTGCTTTCCCTCAAATTTCCTTACAACTCTTGCCTTCTGCAAGGCATCCTGTTGCAGCAAACTGCTCCTTGGATTGCTCTTTTGGAACATTTTGACTATAGGCTTTGTCACAGACAGAAAAAGAGCTGATGGAAAACAGACTCTAGAGGGAACAGATTGTGAATTTTGTTTACAGCATCCAATATTTGGATTTTTTTTGTAAATAAAAAGAAGTTATTTTTTTCTATTGATTTGTGTCTGCTGTCTTCCATGTCTGAAATAGCTCTGGCCTGCTCCTACTGAATACCAAGTTGGCTTTCATTAAAAGAGGACAAGGGCAGCACTTTTCTGAGAAGAGCAGCATTCGGCTGCTTTCCGATTGGAGCGCAGAACATTTTGAAAAGCCCTGCCTTGTGCCAGCTGAGTTTGGCTGGCTGTACTCAGCTGCAGAGGAACCTCCCCAGCCACTGCCAAAAATATGCACTCCAGCACCAGCTGGGCCGTGCAAATGGTCCGAAACATGAAAACGAAACCTCGCCGTGGCAACCCCACGCCCTCACTGCTCTCCCAGTTTAGGTCCTGGGATCAGGGCTTTGTGATGGCTGTGATCTGTGCACCACACACCACCCTGCTGGCAGCAATGTGGGGGTCCTGGTATCCTTGAGGTGTGTTTGGTAGGGGCTGATGGCTCCACCTTACCATTTTGGTATGTCTAGGGGGTAATGGTGTGCTGCTGCCAGGGTGTAAAGGTGATGCCAGCTGTAGTGAGTGGGGGGCTGCAGGTCCTGAAGCTTGGGGTGCTGCTGGGGGGAAGGGATGCACATGCCTGATTGATTCAGCTGCTGAATCAGTCCACTTCCTGCAGATTCAATGTTTACTCTTCTTCCCTGCCCTACAATGCTGCCCTTGTCAGCAGAGGTATTTTCTGTTTTCTATGTTTACAGGAGAAATGCCTCAGTAATGAAGGCTAATTTCCTCAAAAAGCACTTCAAAGGAATATAAAATATTAATTTACAATGCTCGTGGCAATACCTTTTCAGCCATGGTGCCTCAGAGTGACTCAAATTTGAAAAATATTGGCTAAGAGTCTGCAGTGTGTAGCTCTTACTAGGCTCATTCATATACTGTGCTGGTCTTGGAAGTCTCAGACTGGCTCAGTGGGAGTGTGAATATGCTTATTGTGATGATGAGTAAACCTGTATTCCTCTGTAAAAAAAAACCAACCAAACAAGCTGGTAGGATTGCTCGTTTTTCCAGGCACAGGAGCAGCCCCCTTGCTGAATGCTGGGTACCTTCTGCACAGTACCTCTTTTGAAATCAGCCTGGCCAGGAGGGGGGGATGCACTCAGCATCTCTGCCCGTACAGCATCTTTTTTCCTCCCATTTACTGCCAGAAAAGGGAGGGGCACCACCTTTCCTCCTGTTCACTTGCTCAGTTAGGAAATATTTCAGGCAGTTTGACAAAGGCAACTACCCAAAGACACAGATGGAAACTGGGGGGATTTGAAATCATCTAAATCTAAATGCCTTTGCTTGCATCTCAAAATCAAAGCCCAAATGGATGCTTTTACGCTTTGGAGCGAGTTAATTCCCATTTCTTTGCTTAAATTTGGGGGGATTTTTTGAGAGCCAGTTGAGGGTCTGGAGTGTTGCGAGTCCTCTTTCTCAAAATGCGGAGGAATGTGATGCAGACACAGTCAACTGAATGCTCCCTTTAGAATGTTGTGATTTTCAGGAGGGAGGAAGCAGTCAGTACTGAAGAGGAGGGAAGGCGAAAGCAAAGTGGGACAGTGGAAATCACGTGAACACCACCACTGTGGAAAGCTGGAGGACACATTGATAGGTTACAGTAGGAGAGAAGAGACAGCTCAAGTCTTTAACTTCTGCTCACCCTGCTAAAATAAGTCAGAGAAGCTGTCACTTATCAAGATAAGTTACAGTCTGCGGCTTTCCTTGGCTGCAGCAGCACATATTTATTTTATTGCCATTAAAAAAATTACGCAGGAACCCCTTTACTCAGGAATGAAACTGAGTTTCTAGTTTTTATAGAATTATTGAGGTTGGAAAGACCTTTAAGATCATCAGGTCCAACCCTTTACCCATCACCACTAAGCCCACCACTAAATCATGTCCCTGAGTGCTACATCTACTTATCTTTAAGTAGCTCCAGAGGCGGTGACTCCACCATGCTTCCTAGGACAGCTTGAGAACTTTTTTGGTGAAGAAATTTTTTCCTAATACCCAACCTAAACCTTCCCTGGTGCAACTTGAGGCCATTTGCTCTTGTTTGTGAAACCTCTGCAGAGAGTTTTGTAGAAGTTGCATGCACCTTTTCCCAAGTGTTTCTGTGGATGTAGTCACGCCTTCCTGGAGCTGCCACCAAGCAACCTCCTCCGTTTTATTTATGTGTTTTTAGTAAAATTCAGTGCATGTGGCTGTATGTAATTAGGTAAAGCATAGCTATATGCTGTTGCACTGGAGCTGGAGTAGTTTTGCAGCAACACCCTGAATATCTATAGATATGTGTCAGAAGCAGCTCTGCAGTGGGGCTCTAGTCTGCATGCATGGACCAAGAGCGCAAAACAAAATCTGTACATTGGAGAAGAAATATTCACCCGTCAAAAGCCAGATAAGTCTATGAGCATTTATTTCCTACATACTTACATAGCCTTAGGCTGTCCAGAGAGTGTTTTGTGGATGTAAAATTTCACTATTTCATGTGGCTGTTGCACCAGGATGTGCAATGACAGTACTTGCCAGAAAACTTTCTTTTTTGCATTGTTTGGGAAAAAAACCCCTATGTCCTAAATACCTACACACCTAAATATTTGGCGCACGATGTGGATATTCCCCATGGTAAAAACATTCATTAGATTCCTATAATGGCTTTGAGAGCATAAATTGCTGTTTTTCAAGAAGACATTGTTCTTGAACATACTTTTCCTTCTGTTGGACTTAGGGGTGAAAAAGTTTTATGAGTGAACAACTCTTCTGAGTTAAATTTTTCTCCTTGAAAATGGAGAAATCCAGAACAGCCAGCAGTTTTAAAAAATGAAACTCTCTTGTACCCAACCTACATAGGGCCTCTTCTCTGGAGTTCCTCCCTTAGGGGCTGTAGAACAGTGTCCCTTCTAAAGTCACACCTGAAGACAGTAGACAATGAATGTGCTTTGGAGATGTCCAGCTCATCCTCGTCTGTGTGCGTATGTGGTCACCTCTCTGCAGTTTGAACGAAGGTGATGCTTCCTAGAGCAGGAAGACAGCCATTCCTGAGGGAGATGTACATGGTTCTCTGATAGTTTTCTCTCAGGGAATGTGTTCCTTCGTGAATGTGCGCTTGAAGAAGATTCATGTGTCTGCAGTGACTGCATGGCCGTTGCTTTAACCAGGACTCCCGTTCTTGGCTTTTTTCCTCAAACCAAGACATCTGTGGAGTTCCTGCAGTACATTCTGATGTGGAAAAGTAATTGTGAGGAAACATTCCTGTAACCACAACCAGTCTTAATTTAACTAATGCTTTGAGGAAAAGATAAAGCCATAGTCCCTTTGGTTTTTAATCTTTTGTCCTTAAGTAATTTCTCACAGTTTCACTTCTGCATTGCTGTTCTCTGCTGCCTTCTCATCCTGATTCTTGCAGAAGAAGAAGGAGGGACCAGCACCACATGCTTCTCTTCAGACTGTCAGTAATTCTGCTGGTATCTAATGTTTGAGAGCCACCAATGTAAGGTTAGTGCTAGATGGGTCATTAGGTGAGGTTCAGCAAGAGGAGTGGAATACCTCTGTGCAACCAGGTGTCCTGGGTGTCCTGGGTGTCCTGTGAAATGCTCTTTAGAAATATTTCAAACCAAGCTGTCTGCTAGCAGTTCTTCATGACAGGCAAATTATTCATACAGCCTTATACAGTTACTTGAACATCTCAAGAAGTGCAGAATATCAGTTAAATTAATTCAAAATCTAGCAAAACAACAATTATGGTTAAATCAGGGAGAAAATGCACTACAGGGAATTTATTAAAATGTCAGCATGCAAACTAGTAAGAGAAGCTCTTCCTCAGCTTGAAGTATTTTATTTGGGTTTCAGCAGGCTGTTGATACACTTTGCAAACCAGGGACTTGGATTTGGGTTAAATTGCCCACTGAAGAAACAGTTTGCATCTCTTGTTCCTCACCTCAGTCTTTGTTGTTTAGGAAGCAACAAATACATGATTGTGGTCTGCTGTGCAATAGTGCTGTAGACTATGACTTGACTGATTTATGTAAGTGCTGTTTATAAGAAAAGCCCCATAAATGTCAGCCAGTGGCGGAAGCGAAACCAAGAGTTTGGGCTTCCTTTTCACCAGCTGTGAACGGTTCTTTTGCATTTTTATGGAACTATAAATTTGAATAGTGCATTTTCTGTAGATTGAGCTTTCTGACATGCTTTTCATTTCTTCCCAACCCTCTGTCACCAATAATGTAAAATATTTAAGGCTGTATTTTCTAGTCTGGCAAAACCATTCTCGCCTGTTTCTGCTGAAGTCTTGGACCCCTCTGGGGTCACACAGAAGCATTTAAGCTGTGTGCCAGGTGCTTTGGAAGCAGCATCTCCTTTGCTCCAGCCATCATAACTCTTTACATATGCCACACTTTGTAAAGATATTAAACTAAACAGAAGTTCCAAGAACTTGAAACTTGATCAGTTTTTTTCAAAACCTAAACCCAGACAGCTCCAGGTATGTCAGCAGGGTCTTACAGACACAGCTTGCCACATGCCATTCTCTACCCCCAGGAAGAATATCTGTATCTGATGGTTACAGCATCTACCTTGGATCAGGCTATTACTGTTGCTGTTATGAAGACAGTATGTTTGGCAGCAGAGACTCTGCAGGGCTGCACTGATGGCCATCTCAAAGGTGATCTACTAAGAAGAGAGAAAAAACAGCTTCCAATTCTGGTAGGAACTACTGTCAGTCTTTCTGAGAAATGCGCACACAGTATTGGCTCAACGCTGAACATGATACATTTGTTTTGTGGAGTTTTGTGGGCAGATGTATTTGCTGTAGATCACCTGTTGCACCACTTGCATTTTAGTTGTCATGGTTGCACGTAATTGACCAATGCACATGGAAGTGCTCTTTAAACTCTGCTTTTCGACTGCTCAGAGGATATTCTCTATAGCAGGAAGGTGCCCAGCAGATATTGCTCACTGCTAAAAGCTCCATCTTTGGTGTCAAGATATTTTCATGATAGTCTTCCCTGTAGGATAAAGATTTTTTCATCATCACAGAAATGCCCTGCCACAGCAGTGGGAACATCCATGAGTAACAGGAAGCGTCTGATGAAATTCCAGCCAATGCATCAGACACCTAAGCAGAAGCTGTGGGGTCAATAGACTTTTCCTTAGGCTTTAGACAGGTTTTGTATACAGTGGTAGCAGCTGCCTCAGTGCTTGAGGAGGCATGTGGGGCACATACAGTGCAGATTTGGTAGCTGAGCTTGACCTGAGCATTACTTGCTATTTCTTTGTTGTCGAATGTTTGTTCTGCAGTAACAATCAAAGGGCATGACCAGGTTAGGACCCATTGTACCAGGCGCTGTGCAAACACCCCTGTGCAAGTCCTGTCCCTTAGAGCTTCTCCGTGTGGAGATTTCAATGAGCTTATTTTTTCCTTTAGCTGTCTCACAGTAAGTCAACTCATTTGCTTAAGGCAGGCTCTTGCTTTTTTAAAAAATGGAATTTAACCTGCAAAAATTGTTCCCAAAGAGCCAATTTTTGTAAAATTATTATGGAATTCTGTAAATTTGTTCACCTACTAATCTGTCATGTCATAATCTCAGCTTGCCTTCATGAATAACTGAACTCAGTTGCTCTCTTAAAAAGGTGTGTACTTGATGCAATACTTTTTTGTCAGAGACCTGAAATCAGTTCTACAGTCAATGCAGACACAGGTGCATTTCTCTTCCCTCCATTGTGAATTTCAATCACTTCAGGAGGTGAAATGAGACAACTGTGGAGCAGTATGCAGCAACATTAAATGACTGCAGAGTCACAACCAGCAAACCTGCTGAAGAAACTGACCTCATAATTGGAATCTCTTGAAACTGAGCTTTCCCCAAATGAGTGGGTGTCCTTATTGGTCTTATTGCTTTTTATTTCTATAAAGGTGATACCATTATTTTTTTTTCTTTCAGGCTGGCCACCAGACAAATGCATGAGGTACAGGAATTTCCTTAACAAGCAAAGATTGATCACTTTGCAGGGCTGTGTGCAGTAGTCAACTGGTGAACCCACCTCCCCATAATACTCACTGTAGTAAATCTACCACGTCCCTGTCTTAAACTGATAGAAGAGAATCATTATCCTGGGACACAGTCTCAGGATGCATATTGCAACTGAATGCATATTGCATCCTGAATATATCAAATTGCAGTGTTTGGAAAATTTTGAAGTCCTAAGGCATTTATGGACAAAAGTTGTTAGAAAAAAGGTTTAATTATGGAAAACCATCTTATATAATGAGCTGAAGGGAAGGGGAGCCTAATAACAGTCCTTTCTGTAATTCAAGAAAATATTTGAATCTCAGCTGTAAGTCTGTGACTATGGTAGTTCCTAGGAGAGCCATGGACTATGGTCATGGCATAGTCTATGCTTTCATCATCATTCCTGCTTTCAGGGTTTACATTTCAGCTGTAAAACACCCACCACAAATTAGGTGAGTCCACATATGTCTTAAACCCACAAAAGGCAAGAAATTCAGACTTAGGGCTGGAACTCCCTGTCCTGCCCCCCCTGCCAGGCTACTGCACTGTGTTATGCTGCCAGTTGGGAGAAGTGGTAGCCTGTGGGCAATCTCCTACATGCATCTCTTCACAGTAACACTGCTGACTAATAGGAGCTGTTTCTAAATATATAATTCCACTCCTTCCACCCAAAAGTATAATGCCATGCATTACCAAAAGGTTGGCTCGTGCCTCTGATGTTGTGATAAACATTAGTGGGTATCTTCCCTGAAAGCTTGGCATCAAATATAGAAACTTATTCAAATATGAACTGTATTTACTATGTGAAAGGCATATGGATTTCTAAGTGAATTAATTTGTTAGGTATCATTTAAATAGCTTGCCAAGAAAGATCAGAAGGATAACCTTTTCTTGAAAAAGTATTTCAAATATTGCTTATTTTTGGTTGTGCAATAGAGAGAAACATTCTTGTTTGGAAAGGTTAGGCTCAGACCTATTTATTTTGCACCAATAATGTTGGATCCGGCTTTTCCTAAAGGTAGTAAAAGCAAAAATTGGCAAATCTAAACAAAAACCCCACTGTTTTTTTTTTGGGAAGCAGCTGCTTCACTAACCAGAGGTATGGCCAGTCTACTATAGAGAATGTCCTTCTCATACTGGTCCAAGCTGACTTTCCTAAAGACCAGTGGCAGCTCATGGCTCAGATTCCCTACAGAGTAGGAGGCTAATGTCATTTCTACTCTCTTCTTTGGACAGATGAGGGCAAAATTCACATGGGCTGGCAAAGGCCTGCCCTGTTCCCTTGAATTTGAAGGAGGCTTGCAATAGAAAGTACAGCTTGCTACTTTGTTCTTTACTTCTCATCACCCCAAAGCTTTATGGTCAGAATCCATCCTCATTTTCTGCAGCCCTTGCAGGATGCTGGCAAGAAGAGTTTGGAATGAGCATGGTCAGGTAAAGGGTCACCACACAGTTGGCCTTGACCTGTGCAGTAGCCATGGTGTACACCTAATTTGCTGGATGTGAACCAGGGGAAAATTGTCTTATGAAATACTTTTTCGACAGATCTGGATGATGCCAATTTTCCTCTTACAAAGAAGAGCTGGATTTTGATGGAGCTGTGGGAAGAAACCATGTGTTACTTTCTGGGAATCCCTGGATATGGGATTTCCTACACTGCTTATAATGGGACTCAAGGTGGCCAAGGTTTTCAGGCAGGCCTGCCTGGGCTCTTTTCTTATACTGAACATACAAAAGACTCCAGTCTCATAATTAGCCCACACAGCACTCCAGCAGCTACTCCCATGGCAGGTCATGTTTCTTTCAGGCTCTCCTGATTTTGGATATAGTGACCAGAGCAATTCAAACACCTCCTCCCATCTTTGCACCATGTTAGGGACTTGAAATAAAAACAGAACATCCCCTAGCATGCAGGGAAAGAGACCAAGGGAAATGGTGGTGGGCTGCCATGATGCAGAGCTGAGGGTCTCAGATACCATGAGGGGCACCCCTGGTTATGGCTGACCCGTGTCAGGAGTGGAGATGGTGAGTAAGTCAAGAGCTCGATCAGGAAACCACTTTTTGGCTCTGGGACAAAACCTCAGAACATAGATGGGGACAGAAAATGGCTTAGGTTAGCATTGAAATGAAAATGAATAGAAGGGATAGAAGATGCAGAAAATTGGTACTGAAACAGGGGATTTAACGATAATTAAACAATTCATTTTGTCTGTCTTAGCTTCATTTGAGACGTTTTATTCCATCTGAAACAGAACAGATAATTATTTTTGTAATTTATTTTAAAATATGCTTTTCATGTTATTTTAAGAAACAAAGTCAATGTAGAAATAAAAAAAAAAGTGATTTCCAAACTATAATTATATTAATTCTTACGACATTTTGTAGTCTAAATATTTATCTCAAGTGGTGGGCAAAATTTATTTTGGAATAGCAGATTTTTCTGACAGCAGTATATGCATGCACGCATGTGGCAGTGAGAATATAAAGATAATGCCTTTTAAGATTTTTGTTTCTGCTTTTAATTATGTGATTTAAAAAGCAACTTTACTGAGGCCTATTCAGCTGAAGTTCAGTGACTTCTGTGCAAAACCAAGGCCTTTTCACTGGTTGTCTTGTGCTCAAAAGAAGGAAGCATGTGCTAACAAGGATTTCTGTAGAGACACTTCCTCTGCTCATCACCAAAAACTGCAGAGTTAGCATATATAACTTTTCCCACCTCCAAGGAGAAGAGTCCCAGGAGGACTGTGAGTGAAAACTCTGTAAAATTTCTTTGCTGTTCAGTCACTTTCAATTTATCATGAAAGCCATAAAATACAATTTAGTTCATACATCTGGTGGCAAAGCTAGAGCAAGTGTATGTTCCTCATTAATATCTTACAGACTAAACTTCCTCCTTATTTAGTCCACATATATTATTCCGATTTATTTTCTCATTAATCTCCAGTGGCCTTCCTTTTTGCAGCAGGATGCCTGCATGAAATACTTTTCTTCCTTCTCTGCTAAATCCAAGGGGTTTTGACACTGAAATTTAATTTTATGTGTCAAGTTGATTTTTTCCCAACGTGTCTTTCATTCATAAACCTTTGGTTGTCTATTTTTAAGGGGAAAACCCTCGAACAAACCTCAAAGAGGAAAAATATAAATAATCCGGCACTGCTGCTGTAAGAGCAAGTTAATCCTCACAGCCATTATTATGTCTTCATATTTTTTCTCTGACATTTATTAACTTCTCATGAAAGGCAGGGGGCATTTCTTTCCCCAGTGGACGCTTCCCAGCTTGCTTTACAGGCCTCTGAGTTTTGGCAATGATCCACAAAAGGATGGCTGCTGTCACAAAGACGACATCAGGATTTTTAGCTTCCTAGCAAGAAATCATTGTGTCCGTGGAAATGTTACTAAAGAAGTGGCAAAGATTTTGGCCCCCTCCCTCATGATGCTGCAGACCTGCTGTGGACCATGTTTTTTTTCCCACTGATGAGCCATGTGGTTTGGGGAGTGTGCAGAAACCACACCAAACCCAGAAAGTTCCTAGCATGACTGTTGGATAGCTCAACTCGTCCCAGGGGTCACAGCCAGTTGTTGGGAATCTGCTGGAGTGCAGCAGGGTGGTGGGGAGGTAAAGCAGCCAAGGGCCTTTATACAATCTGTTTCTACATCTGGGGGTGCTCAGTGTGCAACTCTAAAACTGTCAGTCCATGTGACCCCCTTAGCAGAGAAAATCAGAGTCAAAGATTCATGGAATGGCCTGTGTTGGAAGGGACCTGAAAGATCATCTCATTACAACCCCCCTGCCATAGGTGGGGACATCTTTCACTTGACCAGGTGGCTCAATGTTCCATCCAACCTGGTCTTGAACACTTCCAGGGATGGGGCATTCACAGCTTCTCTGGGCAACCTGTGCCAGTCCCTCACCACCCTCACAATAAAGAATTTCTTCCCAATACCTACTCTAACCTACCCTTAGTTTGAAGCTGTTCCCCCTTGTCCTATCACTACATGCCTTTGTAAAATATTTATCTCCATCTTTCTTGTAGGCTCCCTTCAGGAACTGGAAGGCTGCAATTAGGTTACCCTAAAGCCTTCTCTTCTCCAGGTTGAATAACCCAATTCTCTCAGCCTGTCCTCATAGGAGAGGTGCCCTCTAATCACCTTGGTGGCCCTCCTCTGAAGCTGCTCCAGCAGGTCAATGTTGTTCCTGTGCTGGGGACCCCAGAGGCTCCAGGTGGGATGTCACCAGAGCAGAGCAGAGTAGAGCAGAGCAGAGCAGAGCAGAGGGACACAATCCCCTCCCTCGCCCTGCTGCCCACACTGCTTTTGGTGGAGCCCAGGATAAAATTGGCTTTCTGGGCTGCAAATGCACATTGCTGGCTCGTGCCCAGCTTCTTATCCACCAGCACTCCCAAGTCTTTCTTGGCAGGGCTGCTCTTGATCTGTCCATCCTCCAGCTTTTATTGATACTGGGGTTGACCTGACCCAGGTGCTGCACCTTGCACATGTTGAAGAACATGAGATTCTTGTGGAGTGGGAAGAGCCAGCAAGGATGTTCTGCAATGTCCCCTTGCCCAAAGGCAGGATCAGCTATCCTTAAACTCTTCCTTACTGTGCAGCCACAGCCAGGGCAAACAAATATTTAACATATTTTCTTGTAGCAAACCCTTCAAGCTGGATGGTAGAAAATTGGTTCATGTTAGCTCCTTTGCCCTTAGAATCCTCTGCCCTCCCTGGCTGGCAGCTGTAAGGAAATGTCCCACACTGCCTTGCCAGGGTTAGGCAGAAGTAGATTGTGCTGGCTTTGGCTGAGATAATTTTCTTCAGAGTAACCAGTATGGGCTGTGTTTCGGACTTGTGCTGAAAACAGCATTGATAAGTCAAGGATGTTTTTGTTATTGCTGAGCAGTGCTTGCACAGCAAGGCCTTTTCTACTTCTCACCCCACACCACCAGAGAGGATGCTGGGGGTGCACAAGAAGTTTGGGAGGCAACACAGCTGACCTCAGCTGATCAAGGAACATTCTATACCATATGGTGTCGTGCTCAGCAAATAAAGCTGGGGGAAGATGAAAGAGGGAATATGTTCAGAGTGACAACTTTAGTTTGCCCCAGTCCCTGTTATGTGTGATGGAGCCCCGCTTTCCTTGCCATGGCTGAACACCTGCCTTCCAATGGGAATGGACTCCTTGGTTTGCTTTTCTTGTGTGCATGGCTTTTACTTTCCTTATTAAACGGCCTTTATCTCAACTCATGAGTTTTCTTGTTTTTACCCTTCAGATTTTCTCCCTAATCCAGCTAAGGAAAATGAGCAAGCAGCTACATGGGGCTGAGTTGCTGGACCAGGGTTAAACCATGACAGAGATCCACCATGCTCCAAAGCATTTCATATCTCAGACTAGCAGGAAGTGAGGTGTGCTGAGGATGGCTACAGGAAGGGATCAGTACATCTCACCAGGACCTGCCCAGGAGGTGAGGAGTGGAAAGATTCCCTTTTAAAAGGTTTGTGCAGCAGACACAGAAAGAAAGGATCAGCAAAGTGAAAACTTCAAGCCAGCAGGTCTTGCCCCGTGGAATTGCAGCACTTCTGAGCCCTTGGTCTGTCTCAGCACTGAATCTGGAAGAGGCTGGTTTAAGGTACAGGCCTTTTGCTTAAGGCGGTGAGAAAAAGTAATGGGAGGAGTGACATCACGTGTTGTTGCTGAGTTTTTGTTTCCTGCTCTGGGTTGTCCCTGCCCGGTTGCCGGGGGAGGCTGCGCACCTGTGCGGGGCTGCACCTACCGCCCTGAGCTCGCTCCTCTGCAGGAGACAAAGAGATGATGTCAACTCTAAAAGCAGAGGTTTGAGCAAGAGAGACGAGTTCTGGGGAAGACTGCAGGGCTGACACTTGGACTGATAACATCAAGGTGACTCCTTGTCTGCGTTTTTGTTCTTTTGAACGATGCCAGTGTGAGAATTGGCATATCAGAGCTCAGTCCTGCAGAATTGCTTCATGCATACAGCTACTGGAGATGGGTACAGAGGATCTGCTGCCTGCATCGTATCCTGCTATTGAAATAGCTTTGCAATGTGCTCTACATTGCTTCCCATGTATTGTACTGTACACCTTTTCTTAAAAGAGTAGCTCCTTAGATACATCCCAGATCTAGTCCTGACAATTAGCTCCTCCAAAACAGTGCAATAAATTACCATTCCTCCTCTCCCTCCCAAATGTTTGCACTTCTTGTTGTTTTTCTGCCTTGAAATAATTTTTTATCATTTTCTCATTTTCCCCATGCTGCCCAGCACAGCTGAATAACAAGCCCCTTTCCTCCAGTTCTTTGCCATGTCCTGCATAGTGTGTCCTGATGGTTTTGTAGTGTCTGGCAGCTAAATGTTCGTCTCCCATTTTTGTTGAGTGGATACTGTTGCCCCAAATAGAATTTTAGTTTTATGTTTTGTTTTGTTTTCGTTTGGTTTTTTTTGTTTGTTTTTTTTTGTTTTGTTTTGTTTTTTTGGTTGGTTGGTTTTTTAGGTTTTTAAGGGGGGGTATTTTTTTTGTTCGGTTCCCCCCCCTCCAGTTCTGCAGTGTTGTTCTGTTCTTAGGGGGTCTCTTGCTTAAAAAAGACTGTAATGAAAGAAAAATTATTAGTAGCCCAACCCTCAACACTCATGAACAACAAAGTCCACTGAGGAGTGGGTGCCCTTTATGAGGTGTTGCAGAGGCTCATCTGTGACATGCTTCTCACACTGCATTTAACTTCCAGCTATATTGGCAGCTCCAGACACACAATGGATTTTGTTTGCCTTCTCCTTAGATGCTTGAGTGGGGTTTGGAAGCATTTCTTGGAGCAGAATTAGCTCATTTCTGAGATGCAAAATGCACATTTGACCTGCCGTTCCACACACAGACTTTGACTCCAAGAACCAAATAACCAACTACCTATTGGAAGACAACAGGTCTGTGGAGTTCCATGGCTTCACAGAGCAGGACTAAAGGACGTAAACTTTTGGAAGGACATCTCACTCTCATAAAATCTCTTTTCTAGATCTGGGCATTCTCTGCAGATGATGCTGAATTTAGCAGGGAGAGTAGGAAACAGAATGAAAGAACAGACAGGTTTTTATTGATACAAGTCTAATTTTGAGAGTGTGTTCTGATCACATGGCATCTGTAGTCTTGTGCCTTTTTAAAAAAGGCTTGAGGGAGACTGTTTCCAGTGTCCCCATTTCTTTGGCATGGTTATTGGGTGACAGTGCAGGTTTTACCTGAACCGGCCCTGTTCCCAGTTACTCTTCTCCTGTTTGCATCTGGGATCAGATTGCCTTCTTGCTACTTTTAACTCCTCAGAGATTTGTTCTCATCTTTAGGCCTTGGCTGCAAACAGTGCAGGTTATACATAAATTGTAATGAGAACCACAGAAGTTTGCTCAGGGTAATACAAATGCAAAATTCAATAGGTCATAAGACACCAAAAACTCTCACAAAAAACCTTTGAGAGTTGCCTACTTGTCTGGAGTTTCTACCAATAAAGGATGTCTTAAATCCCCCGTTCCTTTTCAAGCTGACTATTCAGTAAAAACTATTAACACTTTGCTGTACTTCACATCAGGGATCTAGAGAACCAGACTTTGTCACATCTGGAACTTCATGTGCTGGCCAGCAAATTCTTTTCTTCACAGTGAAAACTGAGCTGAAAATTTCCTTTAGATAGCTGATATACCGAAGAGTATGATATAATCCTGAGGTCTTCATGGAAAACTGATAATGGCAGCAGGTGGCATTACAAAGGAAAATTTGAAAAACTGAGCATCACTAAAATCTGTAAATAAAAGTAGTGAGAAATCTGAAAGATAGTAAGCACAAAACTGAAAGTTGCACAGAGGCTTATATTTGATTTTGTAAATTGAATTATACATGGCTATAGAATTGCTAGAAATAAAAAGTAAGAGTAGCATGTTGATGAGAAAATAGAATATCACTAAAAGCAATCTCTAATTTTCATAAAAGCAAGAGAATTTAAGAATAGAAAATCTCACCAACGATTTGTCATTGGTTTGAATGGGACCTAGAGCTGTTTCTTGCTCTGTAGTTGAAACAATTAAAAACAATTATGGTAACAGCACACTGCTCTCAGCTTCCTCTGCTTCCACCACCAGTGATGGGTGTCTAGCATTCCTGGGCAGGGTTACTTGCAGTAATCCTGGCCATCTCAGCTCCTCCAAGATATTCACAGTTTCTTTCAAGATTAAAAAAAAAAAAAAAAAGTAATCTGTGAGAAGTCCTGCATTCCAGATCTCAGTGTCTTTGGTGCACAATTGTTTCTCTTTAATTGTCACAATAGATTTGTGTTCCTCTAGCCCCCTGAGAAAAATACATTTAATTTCTATACTCTTGCTAACCAGGAGTTGGAAAAATCCTCAGGATTTGAATATTTCACCAAAAAACCCACTGAACTCAATTGGTTTTTACTGTTGGTTACTCTAAGTAGGATTGCTGGTTGAACTCCTGCTCTTACTCACAGTGTTCATGCAATATAAAGAACAGACTCCCTTATGTAAGATCAGAACATCTGGCATTTCTTCTGAGACTGCAGGGAAATAAAATCAAAGCACCATGTGGATTCTGTGGACTTTCTCCTGGTGATTTATTCAGTGAGATACTGACCATCACCTGCCTCGTGGATGGATATGAGAATTTTTGGACTAACTTCCCATCCCAAAATCTGGATCTTTAGCTAGGGTTTATCTAAATATCTTAACCATGTCGAAAAACGCTCTGTTTTATTTCTCTTTCCTTGTGATCTCAGTGAACTCAAAATCCTGCTATGAAGAAAGGAAAAAAAAATGCAATCAGATTTTATATTTCCCTAGGATAGTGCCTTTAAACAGTAGCATTTCTGGGCTGAATTTTCCAGCCATGTGCTCCACTGTAGTACCTTAAGTTCCACATTCTGAGAAACTGAAATAAAAAGCTGAAGGCTGCTCATATAGACATTATTTTTACCCGTTAAGTCACTGATTTTTCCACATTAATGACAGGATAAAAGATATCGGGCTTCAATTCAGATTATGACAGTATTTAATGTCTTTTCCACATACAACTTCAAACTAGGAGAAGACTTCCTCTCTTGTTTTCATGGGAATTTTGTGAATTCCAGTATGTATATTTTTCCAGATGTAGTATTTTATTTGAAATTGGAAATTGCCAATTGAAATATCACCTTTCCCATGGAAAAGTTGCTCATACTAAATCTTAGCAGCATAAATTTATTTGAAGTCTTCAGGTTAGATGGTCTCTATGCATAAAGCAGTGTCCTGAAATCTGAAATCATTCTCCATAGGAGTCAGCACCTGGATCTTGGCTTGTTTCCCCATAGAGAAATCCACCACTACAAAGTCGAAGGACAGAGAGGAGTGTGTTACATCTTTAGTCTGAGGTCACTTGAGGTAAACCTTTCATTTGTAAATCTATCTTCTGAAAAAAACAGCCCTGTTGAAGCATCCACCTGGTTTTCTTGGGAAGGACTGAATAAAAGCAGCTACTGCTATATTCATGGGCTTGACTTTTTATCCTCAGTCTGGAAATTGCTTCTGAGGAAACAGTTGACCAGGGAAAATCATGGCCTATATGACACCCTATATAGATTATATGCACTAACCTTCCTGTTAAAGAAAAGGTTTGTTACTCCTAAAAAAAAACCTGGCATTTTCCTGCTCCAGTCAATCTGTGAGTTTGAGATTCTTGATAAGTGGCCTATCCTGCGCTTCTGTCATGGGCTTGTCTCCTTCTCCAGCTCCTCTTGTCCAACAACAGCAGCTCAGCCTTGCCTTCTCTTGTTGCCTGGAGCCTCTGGCTAGGCTGGCAAAGAAGTGATGCTTCTTCTCACTCACTAGGTTGCCTGTCTGGTAGTCTTGGCACCCTGCAGCTTTGAAGTCTGGCATGTGTCAGGGGTTAGCTGGTACAGCCCACTATGGCGTGGGGTATTGTCCCTAGCAGCAGGAGCCTCAGGCCAAAAGCAGTTCAACTTCTAAGTGGATTGCTGTAGAGATCCAATCTCTCACAAGGGTGAAACTGGAGTGTGTGCACTGCACTGCCACCATAGGAACAGTACTTCTGCCAAAACAGTGGCAGCCCGGCTGAGTGGAACCATTTGTTGCCTCCTAAGCTAAGCAGCGAAGGATGCAGTGCAGAGGTGCTGCTGTATAAGATGTACTGCATGGTTTTAAGCATTGGTGTGATCCTGGTAAATATTAAAAGACAATGTGTGCAGTGAAGTTGAAGAACAATCTCGGTTTAACTAGAACTGCTCTGAGGGTTTGGTGACTGCTCAGGAACTGTGCTGTTTTCCTTCATGTTCAGGATAACATATTTGGTTGCATTCAGCACAGCAGATGCTCTCAGATGGACTCTGCCTTCATCTGATAGCCAACAACTTCTAGAAGTTGAGGGCTTTGAAGGCTGGGTGTCTTGACGCTAAAATGCATTGCCAAAGAAGAACACATTGAGAAACTCTAGTGGCTTAAGGTAGGAAAAATAAAGGTAGGAAAAATAATGTCAGATTTACCATTTTATGGCCGTTCCAGCACACTGTTTTCATCTATGACTTCTCCAGATGGCAAATATTTCTTGCTTATTCAGTGCAGCATGTCTCTGCATATGTTGCATATACATGTATGCATATATATGCATCAGCTTTTATTCTCAGTGACCACATCTCTAATTGTTCAAGCTTCACATTTTGTAAGCAGGCGAAACACAGACTCTCCAAATGTTCTTTTTCTGTTTCCTGAAGTTCTGCTGATTGTGTATACAGAGCAGAGAAATGTGACAGAATTTTGTCACCACCATCTGTAGCTGCTGTATTCAACATTAAATTGAGTTAGTAATCCGTACCTGTCAGTTTTCATTCTGATTCCTACATGCACACACAAAATTCCTGAACAGAAAGGTACAGATAACTCTCTGAAGACTGTACGTTCTCTGTTTTTCTCCCGCTCAGTTTCATCACTAAACAGCTATTTACCATGCAAGTTAAAATTTCACCAGTTGTCCTCTGCAAGGTTGATCAACTTTTCTTTTCCCTTCTCCTTGTGCCCACAAAAGAAAAATACCCAAATGAGCACTTCATTTTGCCCATAAAGCTGACTAGTCATATTTTGTTTAATAATCTTTTTGCTGTTGCTGGTCTCTGTTTAAATATTTTGGAATTTTACATGATCAGCAACTTGGACAAGATCTAATTGACTCTAAAAGGATTATACTAAATGCTAAGAATAAGATAATGTGCCGCTTAAATAAACAAATACCATTTCAGGGGCCTTCTGCTATGACATAAAGCATCTTTGACTATTTTGGAAAGAAAAGCAGTCCCCAAATATAAGACTTTAAAAACAGATAATATAAAACTCCAAAATAAACTCAACCCTCCATTTGGAAACAATATCTCTCTCTACTCAAGCTAGACAATTTCATAAGTCATCTTCATTTTTTGAAAAAGACATCCTAGAATGGCTGGCAAATCTGGTGATCCAGTGGAAAGAATTTCTGGATGTTCAGCCAGTCTGATCCATGTTTTGACATTTTTTGCAAAGGAATAAAAACTGGTTTTCCCCCCATTACTACAGGCTGCTATTACAATAATTTCATGCAGATCTGGTTACATGCTCGCAGAAAAGTCTTCAATGTATTGGAAGAAATGAATAAGAAAAGCTATTTCTGTTTATGCAAAACTTCTGGAGGTGCATCTCAGGTTATTTGCTGTTTCATGGTGCAGCTTGCCATAGATCCAAGTTAGCAACACAGCACTGTGCAGCAAAACCCTCAGTGACAGCTGTGACTGTTAGCCTGGGAGGCCAAATAAGACCAGCTGCATCTACCTTGTCCCTACAAGATCAGAGATGTACATCCCCACACTAGACAGCTTGGAGAATGGTGGATGTGTTGAATGGTCTAACTAAAAAGTAGAAAGATACCACATCCCCTCCTAGACACATTTCATAATCTCATTTTTTAGGTGAGATTTTAAGAGGTGTGTTGGGCGCGAGACACAGTGTGGGAAGAGGGTTTCATTTAAGCAGTGTTTCATTGTGTTCTCACCTCTGGAAATATACACATTTTGGGCTCCTTTTCAGAAGCCTTCGCACCAGCAAGACCAATGATTCAACACATTAACCTGTAATTTCTGGCACTATCATGGTTAGTGACTCTCCTTCTGATGTCTTCTCTGCTTCTGACTTACCTTTCTGAAAGATCTATGAGCTGGCTGCAGCATAGTGTGAAAAAATCCAGTCATGCACTTTATAAACTGCACAGTGTCTTGGGGAAAATAACCATATTCTCCTGACTTTTCTCCTCCAACCTTTAGAGGTCTGATTGCATGAGTTGGAGGTAGCTGATCCTGTCAGACTCAAGACAGACTCAGTCACAGCTTGTGTGTCACACCCAGGACACAAAAAACAGCTTGACCATTTTGGCAGACAAAGGTGATGAGGAGAAATAGATGAAGAAACTGAAGATATTCCTTGATCTGAAACCCTGTCTCCTTCTGGTAGCTGATGGAAAATCCATGGTGCTGAGAACATTGGCAAGTTGGATACCTTGGGTGTACCACTCCCAGTCACATTGTCACTGCCCAATGATGTAGTGGATGGATGCAAACCTTTTCATGTTCAATCTCCATTACATTGTGTGGTCTTCCTGCTCTGTGCCTGCAGCTTTCTCCTCCTCAAGACTAGAATGCTGACTCTCCACTTCTGACTTTTTTCCCATTTGGCCTCCTAAAAACTCTAGTTAAAGATCTTTCCTCCAGGTCATGCTCATTGGATTATATTTTAGAAAACAATAATGACGGGGTAATGACCAATCCCAAATCTCAAAACCAACCCCCACATGGGTCCTGTCTTACTGGTGAGCGTAGTTCTTGCTCCAGCACTCCAACCAAGGCCTCAGCTTTTAAGTGAGTCTGCCAGACTGCAGCCACTCCATGAGCATGTTATCCTTCCTCCCCCTACACTTGAATCAGCCCTTGTCAGGCTCCTCTGGCAGGCTGCAGGTATATCTGTGCTGGGGGAGAGAAGCTTTGTCTGCCTGCCCAAGCTGTGGGAGAAACACGCATTTAATTTTTTTTTTATATATATATTTTTTTTTTGAGTGTATCTGGTGCAATTCCCAGCTGAGTAATGGGCCCACTGAGCGTGGTAAAAAAATATCACCCTCTGAGGGTGCCAGAACAGCCAGTGCCTGTCAGCTACTGCTGCTCACTAGGTTGGCATGCACAAAAATAGAAATGACAGTCATGTCATACTTGCATGCAGTGGCCTTGGATTTCCTCTACCAGCCCACAGATTCAGGAAGTTCTTAGGTTATGGTAATATAATTATTCTAATATTGATTTTATTTGGCATAGATATATTAGAAATGCAAGTAGGTTCAATTTCTTCCCTAGTTAGAAGTCCATTTAGTGTCTGATCAACAAACATAAGGGAAAACTACAGTTTGATACAGAATTCAGTTAAAACTAAGGATCTAAGCAATCTAGGAAATGCAAATTGTGCAAGGACCCTGGAAGCTTGACCGTGTATACAGCAAAACTGAAATGGAAACAGAGCAGAAGTGAGGCTTAGCAAGTAAGTCAGTAAAGGGAAATGAGTAAAGGAAGATGTTTTAAAAGACTTGTGGAATGCAAACAGTATAGTAGGGAAATACTTGAAGAGGGAAGACTACAATAAATGATACAAATCTGTATGTCTGTGGATGTGTCAAGCAGGGAAAACATCATTGGTCTTTTACTTAAAGGAAATAGCATTTTGCTATGGTAGAAGGGTCAAATGAAATTGAAAAGGCAGGACATGATAAAAACAGATTTTCATTGTTCCAGGCCATTGACTCAAATTCAGGTATGGTCCACTGGCTTTTGTTAAAGGTTCCAGTCTTTCATAAAGAAACCCAACAAGATGTACTTCTCCATCAGTAGTTCCTTCCTTAAAGAGTGAGATGCTTAGTCAGAGCACAACTGTTTTTGTTTCTCTTGGCCTCCATTGACATTGATGGGATGGTGCCATCAGTGAGTCAGAAAGCTCATAGATACAGTTTGGAGTTAATGTCTGTGTTGTTCAATGTATATTATACTATAATTGGTTCAATTTTTTAAAAAAAGTTTTCTACACTTTCTGTAGTCTCTGTGGTGTGACTAAGATAACTAAATACATTGAATGGGAATTTGTGCATCTATGCTGGGATGTGTTGCAATATCCTGAAAAAGTCCCCTTCTTCTGCAGGGCACAGCCTGCCTCTTGAGCCCACAGAAGAACACTGCTCAGAAGAGATGATTGCTTTAGGGTAGGACAGGGTCTGTGCCAAAGAGGAAGAAGCTGGTCCAGAGAGTTCTTGCACAGTGCACTGGGGCTGGGGCTGGTCCCACAGCAGCAGACAGCAGTGGGAAAGAAAGTTGGAGTGCAGGATCCTGAGAACATGGCCAACGAATCCTGCCCAGGGGACCAACAGCAGACCCTCCGCAGCCAAACCCAACAGACCCTGGGACTGCAGATTGTCTTGACAACAGATGGATATACATGTTTGCTCTCAGTCTGAAGTCTGGTCACAGTCCTTGTCAAATCCCCAAAAATGCTGCCTTCTGCCAGCAAGCATTACTACTGTTTTATCTGGATGGAACCAAAGTATCAGACTTTCATCCAGACACTGGGGGCCACACTGGATTTACACTGGAATAACACCAATGTTACTGAGATCAGAGTCTGGCAGTGGGGGAACAGAAACAGAAATAGCTCCATATCATGCAAAGGAGACAAAGAAATTTGTCATGAACTGTGATGTGACAGAAAATCTAAGAAGGTTCATGAGAATAGACAGACTCAAAATATATTTTGTCTTTTTTTAAAAGACTTTTATGACCTATATAATTTAATACACAAAATATGTATTTATTTGTGTTCATTGTTTGAGCTTTTATATATAATGAAAAGAGGGAGCCCAAGATTTCCAGATTTAAAACTTGCATAAATCAAACATGCATACTAGATGCTTTTTGGAAAAATGTTTCAACACCAATGTCTATCTTCTACTTCCCTGAAGGTCTACATGGTAAAAGGATGGTAGGGTCCAGCTAATTAAAAATAGATATATCAGAGTAGAACCCACAGATTTAATATCTCAGGGCCTGTGTAATTCAAGTCAGAATGAGAAATACATTATTTATATTTCTGCAAGGTAAATGCAAATAAAATTGCATGTTGGCAAGGATTTCTAATATAACCTTAGGCCTTTCAGAATAAGACATCTTCCCCTCACCCCAAGCAGAAATTAGAAATGAAGGTAAAAATAGGGCTTAAAGTTTATTTTAAGAAAGAAAAATAGCACATAGAAGCATAAATGAAAGCTCTCAAATGCAGAGAGACAGTTTTTGAAATTAATCCAAAAATAAGAACAGATTGTATTGTATTACTCTGCCAAAGAGACAAGTTCATCTGTTGCTGGACAAAAGACTCAATTCATTAAAAATTACTTAGGTGGATACTGATATTTTTGATATTTCACCCTCTATGCTGGAGTCAAGATGGTGATTTTCTCCCTGATTTAAAATTGAAAAAGGCACTTTTGTGGCATAAAAGCTACATGAGGAAGCTACATAAGAAAGCTAAAATAAAACATAAAGCCAATATCCCTTTATATTGCATTAGAACGCTTCAGCCAGGTATCTGGAGGATGTCAGTAACAATGTTTGAGTGAGAATGGGTCTGGGCCAGAAGTAGCTTTTTCTTCTGTCCTCTTGTGATTGCAAATCACTGTTCTTTGAATCATAAGCAAAAGTAAGAGAACCATGAGAATGAAAGGCCCATGCCTGCTTTGAAAAAAACTGTCTTCCAGAAAAGCCCTCATGATAAAGTTCATCAGCATGGATAGGATGGGAAGATACTAATTAATAGGAACAGAAGTGGTATGAAGTACACCCTGACTGTACCACCTCTGCAGGCTCCGTCTCCACTCACTCTTGGACTGCTATGCTGGCTCTGCCAGTAAAGCTGTCTGCAAGGGTGAGTTCATCTGTGGTGTGCAGGTGAGAGCAGAATGGAGCTCAGCTAGCAACAAGTAGTGCAAGATGTTGTTCTGGGGACACTGCTGTAGGTCGAGGTCACTCATGCAGAATATAAAGCTCTTTGTAAATGCACACCTCTGATATCCCCATCTTTTCTGATGGCCAACAATCATGTCAGTTCTGCCAAACCATGTCTTCCTTCTTCTTTTGCATTCATGTCAACAGCTGGAAGGAATACCAGCAGTTTTTCCACCTAACACCTTTATGGAGGAGAATGACACTAGGCAAAACCCATGATTCAGAGAGGTAGATTTGATTAAGATGCAGACCACAAACTCCGTGTATGCCAGCTACTCCTCTGCCTTTGTCTTTGAGTTTCTCAGGACCCAGAGTGGTTTTTAAGTAAGATCCTCAATAGGAATGTCACCATAAGTCCAAATTGAAGGTATTCAAAAATAGCACTCGGTTGTGACCTCAATGTAGATTCACAAACTTTTCAGAGGTCTGTATTTTCACCATGTTCTTTAGATGATGGAATTTGTTGGGGATATGAAGTCTAACGAGTTGTACTAAACAGGCTTGAAAGTCCCTACCCAAGTACACATGACCAGTTCCCTGTCCTAAACAGAGGTTTTCAAAACACACCAAGAGAAAAAACATGAAAAGCAAGAGGTAGAAGTAACACCATTGAAAAGTGCCACACATGCTTTGCTGAAGTGTCATATTCAATTGTCTAAACATAATACAAGTATAATATAAATAATAGAAAGTAAATAAGATCATAGTGAAGCTAAGCTTAACCAAATCAACATACAGA
This sequence comes from Rhabdornis inornatus, assembly GCA_013397075.1. Taxonomy (NCBI): domain Eukaryota; kingdom Metazoa; phylum Chordata; class Aves; order Passeriformes; family Rhabdornithidae; genus Rhabdornis; species Rhabdornis inornatus. The sequence goes on from VWZS01000674.1 coordinate 330,883, forward strand.
GTATACTACTGTGTCTTCTGTTCATTTTTGCAAACCCTGAGAATCAGTACTACCACTTTTTTAGGATGTGTAATGACATTCAAAATAGTTTTACACTTTTCTTTCCTCTAATTGCCATTTCTTCCTTTTTTTAGTTTATACTAATCTATTAATATAAAGTTACTTTCTTTCAGAAGCATTCCTACAACATAGTGTGTCTTGTGCTAGACCCTTAAATTTAGTGATAACACCCTCAAAACAGCTAATTACAGTCTACTCCCATCACCTTTTACAGCTGGCTGCGCTCCTTACTCTTATGTCCTCCCCACCTGCTGCCTGGATCTCTGGGATTGGAGCTTGTTCTTATAAGCTTTTCTGCAACAGCAGCCTATAATATGTGTTTTGGTTGCTAATGCTGTGTCCATTTAGGGATCTTATATATGTATATAATCTACGTAACTACTGGTGTAATGGTATGAGCGTTAAAAGCCTTTCCTCAGCTTGTCATGACGTAAGGTGAATTGACTGCTGAGCTCTGTATACTGACCATGTCATTCACATGTAGGCATAGAGATATAAATAGTCTAAGAAAGGGGAAGATGTAAGTTAAAGTGGAGATTCCAGTAAAAGTTTGTGTAGGCATGGAGTGAAGGTAGAGGTTTTTCTTCAGGTGTGTGGGGGACAGCAGCTCAAGGTTAATACGGAAGACCTACAGAGTCTGTAAGATTTTGAGGTGTGTGCTCTTGCAGGCTATGGAAAAATATAATATACATATGTTGCAGCTGAACAACTTGAGGAAGGCAGTGAAAGATAAGAAATAATTACATGAAGAGAGTAATTTTGTAAGCAATTGAAATTCTGCTGAGGTGACTGTTTCACGAAAAAAGGAAAAAAGGAAAAAAGGAAAAAAAAAACCTTTTCTAAATGTATTGAACAGATCAGTGATTGGAAAACTACCAGTATGGTGAAAAGAACACCTCTGGTGGGCAAGAAGCTAAGGAATGAGGAGAAAATATGTCTTCTTTTCCAGTCAGTGTTCTTAAATTTCTTTATTGAGGAGAGTATATATTTGCTGATCCAGGCTGTCTATGAAATAATAAGGATAGCTTTTGGTTGCTAGAATAAATTCCTGATGAGGCTTTGGCTGCAGGATCTGGGGCTCAATGAGAATCCCTGCTCAGTGATGCAAAGAGGTTTATGCAGTACAGCCATCAAAGTGGATGATCTGGCTGGTAAAAGTCATGCATGATCACAAGTACAACTTCAATCCCTAATATGCCAAGAAGAGATTCTTCTTGGTTTCCTTGGGTTACTCTCTCACCTTGCAGAGATACATCACCACTTCACAGGATCTAAGTGTTCTGGTGGTAGGTAAAACTATAACTGAAAATCCAGTTTCTGTTTGATGAAAAATAAATGCCATCCTGCTGAAAGCAGCTACAGCCTTGGAGTCAGCAGCACTTGGAAAGGATGAATTACCCTTATAGCTCTCTTGAAATATCAAGCAATTTAGGAGCTCCTGGGGATTAGTTTAGAATGGAAGCTGCTCTGAGGCACTGGCACTTTCTGTCTCAGCTCTACCTGTTGCACCAAAACTCAACCAGTGCTATTAGTTTTATGTCTGGAAAATATTTTTCTGGCTGTTCATGTGATCTGCAAGGTTGTTTTGTGCCTAAGTAGATGAAAGAGCTGGGCTGAGGTATTCAGAGGAAAAAATGGATTGCATTAAGTAAACTGTGCCCAAAATTTTTGTGTTCTATCCATTAATTGCTAAGTAATAATAACATCTGTGGTGAGGGTGTATTATTTTACCCAGTTTCCAGTTGAAGAGCTCAAACTTTTTCCTAATTCTCAGTGCTGACTTCTGCCATTTGGATTATTAGATAGTGCACTGAAAAATGAATTCTCAAGTATTATGGATCTGAATTTCATAGCATGACAATAAAAGTCAAGGCTGGTTTTATTGTAGGTGCCAACAGAAGGATGTCTACATGAAAGCTTTTGCCTCTTAGTTTAATAGTCTGTGGGGGTGAGGAGCATTCATCAAGTCCAGCCCAAGTCTCCAGTGTATTCAGTGTGTTAGATCAATGACTTCAGTTGTTGCTTTTTTTTGTTGTTGTTGTTTGGTTCGTTTTTTTGGTTTGCTGTTGTTTTTCCCCTCCCCTCTCTTTTTTTTGAATGGATTTCCTCTTCTGTTGAACCAGACTGCTGTGCTGGGACACAGGCTTTACATTTGTTCTATCATAGGTAGTGCTGCTTCCAGACGTTTTGATAATTCAGGGGTGCTAGAAAGATGAAGATCATCAAGTTTGTAAACTTTCTGTCTGGTCTCTCAAGAGAGCTCAGTAACAGTATCAGGTGAAATCTGTGAAGTGCAGGTTGCAAAACAACAGTGTACAATCCAGAGATGCTTTTGTAAATGGGAGAATACTAGGCTTTTGGAGGATTTGTCCCAGTAAAGCATGCAGGGCATGCAGTTCAGTTCCATGTGAGCTGGTATATGGGCAGGTCTAATCCAGGAGATTGGAGAGACAATTAGAATACTCTGTCTTGGCTGAGGGGTATGTCAAGATGTAACTCAATAGGATGGCTGAAAAGCTGAGAGGAAATGAGACTGCTGGGACACCCGAGTCTAAAATAATGATCAGCTGTTAAATTTCAGCTTCACAAATATTTTGAGACAGAGATAAATTTTAGATATCTGGAAGTTGTGCAGTGACCCAGGTGGCTGTCGCTTGAAGCTTTTTATGAAGAAAATCATCATGCGGAGCTGGGTTTATTCTAGATAGAGTGAGATTATTAATTAATAATTAATTAATAATTATTATTTTATTAGTTTAAATAATTAATAATTAAATAATTATTAATACTCAATAGTGAATGCTGTTCCATAATATTTTTTTGACACCTCTTCTCCCCCAGATATGTTTTAAACATGTAAATTTCACTCACATGTGTGATTTTCTGCTGACTCGGAAATTATGTGGATTTCTTTAAACTATTCTTGTTGCTGGTTGCACCAAAGTCAAAGATTTTCACTACTCCTTCCTCTGTGTATGACCTAGTGCTGTTTAGATATTGAAATTTTGTGCTTAGTTTTAGTTATCAAGCCACACAGTTCCTTTCTCAGGCTTTCTTCAGTCTTTCAAAACCAACATTATTTATTTATATTTGCCAAGCAAGCGAGGTGTGGTGAGGACTTTGTGAGACAGGGACGACTGAGTCAGTCTTACTCTCTTAAAAGCAATATTGAAAATTGTTTTGTAGTGGATTCTTTCAAACCAGGCCTCTGTCTCTGTGCTCAGAGACAGTAGGTGTTGAAAGAAATTTTTACTTCCATTTAACATCAAAAATAATTTCGATGAAGCAACTACAGAGTACTATTTATTATTTTGTCTTGTGTTAAATCTATAGTGGTTAGATAGTTCTGTGCATGGAGTACATTCTCATCTCTCACTAGATTGGTATGCATGAATTGGTGAGAAAGCCGGGAAACTCATTTTCTTTGTGTATGGAGATGCTATTTTACGTATAATATTTTTTCTCCTCTGGGAAAAGCTTTTCTCATCTCTGTGCATTTTAATTCGTTGATATTTCTTAAGCTGATGCTATCAGCAGTGAAATGCAGAGCAGAAAAATCGAATGTCTAGAGGTGGGAGTAAGAAGTTAGCTCAATGTAATTGACTTTCCTTTTCCTGGCTTCCATATTGAATCCTAAATGAAGCTATTATGAGAAAAATAGGGAAGGGGAGGGCTGTATTAAAAACATTTATTATTAGATATAGAAGCTGAACCCACATAATACAATTCTGAGATCTTGTAGTGCTCCTGCCCTTGATTTCTGTAACATTCAATGAAAATTCTGACAGTATTTGTAAATGAGTGATTGCTAACACAGCACTGGCTAAGAGGCAGCAGACCAACTATGGATAGAGGCTATATGAATTTTCACTGCCAGTGAACTTCTTTCCTAAGTTTGACATGTCTATTGTTCCAGATCTGAGACACTCTTTACCACAAAAGCTAGGATTCTATAATTAGTACTATTTAAATCAAGATTATTTTTGCTTTTTCGTATTTGCTCCAAGATTGGAGAATAGGGGGTGGGGGTGGGGGTAGGGTGTGTGGGGAACAGCTTCTAGAAACTGAAATGCCAAGCTAGTGATTATTCTACTTCTCCTTGAAAAGGTTGCCAAATTCTTCCATCACACAAGATTTCTGTACTGCTTTTTCTACACCACTGCTTGCAGTTCATATATGTTATGGCAGAGATCCAAGTGACTTCAGTAAAATCAGGACCAAGAGGGAGAGGGTGGAGTGAAAGGTTACAAGTTCACCAAGAAGCAATTCAAACCAATTGAATCATCTCATCTTAAAGTAGTTATTTAGCATAACCATATAGTCTTAAATTAATCACCCTAATAATCCACTGATTGCCAGGCTGCCTTTTTATTCCCTGCCTTGATGGGCACTTTGATGTCTTAAAATTTGTTATGCAAATCCCATGAGAAGTTTCATCGGAATAGTGTCACTGCGAGAGCTTGGTGGAAAATGAGGGGAAAGACTCTGTTCAAGCCATAGAGGATCTTGCAGAAGGTCCTGGAAGAGAGGACAAAATACAGTTTATCTCCCTTGAGTATTTTCTGCACCATCTCCCTGTCTGATATCTAGGCACATGGTGTGATTCTTGGGTCTGTCCTGTGCAGGGCCAGGACCTGGATGTTGTTGATCCCTGTGAGTCCCTTCCAAATCAGGATATTCTGCGATATAGGTTTCACAGAAATCAGTTCATTGTCTATCTGTGTCTTTCACAAGAGGCAAGGTTCACACAGGGTTCCTGCATCTACCATCTGCTGCCTTCCTCCATCCTCCATGGATAGATTGAGTGCCTTTGCAAAAATAACCCAAACAGAATTTTAAACAGAAGACAAATAAAAAGTTGCATCACAGAAAAAAGATCAGAGGAAAATTTGGACTTGTAAATCTCGTACATGGATTGGATAGCATTAAACATTGTATCTGCTTCTGAAAGCATATGAACCAGCCTCTTTTTTTAGTAGTATTTTAAATAATAAGTGCTTTGACTTTCCAATTTTATGCCTTTTTCAAATGCAAGGAACTCTGACTTGGAAGAAAGCATTTTCAATGAGCAAGCTGGCCCTGCCAAGCCCTTGCTGTTCACAGCCTTCGTTGTGGGTCAGTGGGTTGTACTGCAGCGGCTCCTCTTGCCATGGGCTGTGTCTACTGCTCACTGGAGTGGAGTGTTTTTTCCCTCAGGGGCAAATTGCTTCACTTGTCTTTTGTTCATTTGCACAGCAACTTTCTCCCCCCAGCCCACTCCCTCCTCCCCCAGGGAAGCTGCAGGGAAAACTTGAAAGAATATCTCTGCGTATTTCGTAATGCTTTCTTGTTTTGCTGGCTGGGATCACATCCAGGTACCATGTAATAGGTACAAATTAGACCTTCTCATACAGCAGTGTGCCCAGGTGGCCAAGAAGGCCAAAGACATCCTGGCTTGCATCAGAAACAATGTGGCCAGCAGGACCAGGAAAGGGATTGTCCCTGTATATTCACCAGTGCTGAGGATATGCCATGAGAGCTGTGTCCACTTCTGGGTGCCACACCACAAGAAAGACAAGAAAGAGGTGTTGGAGCCTGTCCAGAGAAAGGCAGCATTATTGTTGAGGGGTCTGGAGCACAAGTCTTAGGAGGAGTGTCTGATGGAACTGGGGTTGTTTAACCTGGAGAAAAGGAGGCCTGGGGGGAGCTTATCACTCTGTACAATCCCTGAAAGGAGGATGTAGCCAGGTGGAGGCTCGTCTCTTCTCTCAGGTAGCCAAGGATAGAACAAGAGGAAATGGCTTCAAGTTGCACCAGGGGAGGTTTAGATTGGATATTAGGAAAAATCCCTTCACTGGGATTGTGGGATTGGAACAGAGGGTTGGGAAGCATTGGAACAGAGCTCCCAGAGAGATGGAGGAGTCTCCCTCCCTGGAGGCATTTAAAAGACACACAGGTGTGGCACCTGGGGACATGTTTTAGTGGTGGGCTTGGCACTGTTGGGTTCATGGTTGGACTTGATCTTAGAGGTCTTGCCCAACTAATGATTCTATGATTGTGTGAAATAAGACCCCAGCATCTTTATGCCTATTGAGAAAGTCAAGCATTGACATGTTCAACAGGAGGTCTGAGCTGCTCATTGCTGTTTTTAACTTTGAAGCTATGGCAGGCAAGCTGAATGTGCCTTATGAACCTGCAGCTGCATTCCTACTGGTGCTGATGGCTGTCACAGTTGGCCATCATGCACTGACTGCCTAAAGCAAGCTGTTTGTTTCTTTTTTTCCTGACAACTTTGGCCAGCTAAAACTGTAATGTTGGTTTTGTGGTTATTCCTGGAAGCAATACAGCAAGTGCAAGGTGCAAACCTTTGGGGACAGACTGATTTGGAGGTGGATAAATCTATGCATCTGTACGGCTCTTAGTGCTGGGACGCTGTGGCCTATTCTGACATTGCCAGTGTGACTGTTCATGTTCATGGACAGTGACACTGCAGACAGCAAAAGTTGTGGCCATATCCCATGGATATGATCTAGGGCAGGTTTTAGTAAGGGGTAGAAAGCTCAAAAAATTTGTCCCACTCAATTACTGTCAGGATCAATTACGGGACGGATTGCAGATTGGATGATGGGAGAAGGAGGGAGAAGAATAGGAGGGTTGACAAGTCTTGTGTGGTTTACTGATTAACAGATGTAAAATGTGCTGTTAGGATGTGAAAAGTCTGATATTAACACTGAGACAGAGACAGGCAGTGAAAAATTAAGTATGATTTGGAGAGACACTGGGATCCTCCCCAATTTGACTTGCTGTAGGCTGAAACCAGTTCTTCTCCAAGCCCCATCCTTCCCAACCTCCCCTGAAACGTTATGCAAGAGCCAAACTTCGGTACCAGAAGTAAGGAATCTATCTCTGGCAATGCCAGGTGTGAGCAGATGTCAAGTGTCTGCTGCCTGTGTGACTTGATGCTGGAGCTTTTCAGGGAAATGTTTATTCAGAAGCATATCATAGTAATAGGACAATGTTCATTCATTAGAATATGAGGGCACTTCTGCCAAGAAGGAATCAAACTTAGAAATCTGTGAAGATACTCAATAGTTTTTTTCTTTTTTTTCCTCCCAATATTCTTTCCTAGAGCTTGCTTTAGTCTCTGCATGTTTGCACAAATGTGTAGGTCAGTATTTTAAAATGCAATGTTAATTTGAGTTCTGCTTGCAGCTCTTGATATAAAGAGGGTTTTTGAGTTGAGGCAGACAGGTAATACATACCATTTCTTCTGCTCTTGTAACTGGCCTTTCATCAAAATGTAATTAAGAGCCTACTAAGAGTAATTTAGTAAAACTGCTTTTGCTTTGAAGCAAAACCAAGTCAAAATGTGACTGTCAGTCTTTACTATTTCAGAGCTTCAAACCTTATTAAAATCTTAGGCAAATTCTACTGAGGTTAACTGAGAGATGGGGATCTCTGTTATCAGTTTACTTATTATTATTGAATTATATTTAAAATTCTAAACATTATATGTTTAAAATATTATGTATGTCAACAGAAATATGCACAAAAGACAATAGATTTTAGATTATTGGATTATTCTTCCAACAGAAATATCTGGATGCATTCCTTAATGAAAAATTAGAGACAAAAAATTAGAGCCATTTTTTTTCAATTTTCAAAAAAATACATTCCTGATGATAATAAACATGTACACGAAAAGGATTCTGATTCTATGTTTGAAGACAAATTTTTCATGACTTGGACTCATCTCTTATTTAATTTTTATTACTAGGCCTAACCATTTATTGTAATCTGAACATGCAGTTACTTGTTAGTTCCTGTTTCCACACCAGTCTACAGAATATTTATTTTGTCAAGAATGTTGCTCTGAAATGACTGACCTTATGTAACTTAAATATCAAATTGATTGACATGCTAGGATTGTCATTGGTAATGCAAACCCCAAACAGATCTTTTTTTATTTATTTTTTAACTGTTTTTTAAAAATATTTTCCAGTGTTATTATTTCTGTTGTTTTGACTCTTAGTGAGGAAAAATTAAACTAATCTCTTTTTCTCAAGTAAGAATTTAGGGAATCCCATAGTATATTTGGCAAGATTTTAGGGGATTTGTTTTTATCCATGGATTTCTTGATATCTTCACTTATAAACTCACCAGATTGGAAGTCTTAAATCCTTAGAAAGGAGTCTTGCCAGAAAATATCAATATTAATAAAGAGCGAAACAGGCCATGGAGCAAATTTATGAATTCTGCTGGTACCAGCAACTATTATCTGTGCTGTTGGAAATGAGAAAATTAGGAGCGTATCCTTCCTAGAGAATTACTCTGGAAACAATGATATACTTGACCTCTGCCAGATTGCGGTAATGCCAAATATCTGATTAGGTGAAGCCAGTTTCAGATTTTGATACCTACCATGGGGTTTGTTTTTTCAGAGGTTAAATGCCTTGTGGTTTCTGGTGGCTTTGCACTGCAAACAAGGAGTTGTGCCCTTGTGTTTGTATAATACCCCATTAAGGCTGGGTGTGATAGTGAATGCTACCATGTGATAATACTTTCTTGAACTGTCATTCATGCTGGTTGCATGTCTAGATCCTCACTTTCTAGATGGCAGCAGGGGCTGGAGTTCAGTGCCTTTTCACTTGTCAAAGTTTGTATCTGGGGTGACTTCTTTTACAATAAGGAAAGTATTGCAGTTTGAATCTAGTTTGATCTGGCAAAAGAGAAAAGACATTTCTTCTCAGCAGTTGTGACTTTAACAGTATAGGTAAACAAAAAACCTCGGAGTAAACCCCATAGTGCTCAATGAAGGTCTTTGGAGAAGGTTCAGGCTCCCTATTTAAGGTGTTGGAGGCAGATGGATGTGGCAGTTGAGTCTGGAGATTCACTCAGAGCTGCAGTGCTCCTTGATCCTCACTAGTTCTATTGACTGGAGTTCACAGGCAGGTGTCTTGTGCATTTTGCTTCTCTAGAAGTCCCCTGAGCTCCCTTGGTCAGGCAGCTCAGCCAGGACATACAGCTTTTGAAAGGTTTGGTTTCCAGGATTACATATGCATTTTCCATAAGACAAGTAAAACTGAAGCCAAAAACCTTGGAAGTTTAAGGAAGCAGAGTTTGGGTTTACCCTTTTCCAATGGGCATTGTAACCTCTATGAAGCAGAGCCTACCACTTGTATTGCATTGCAGCCTTCTGGTGGAAGTCCAGGGCTGAACTCTGGCTGATTGCCTAAAAAAATGATCAGAAAATGCATCAGCGGTCAAGAGCATAGGGCCTAGGAAGGTCTGTTTAGAAGTAGGTGTTATGGGCTTGAATCTCTTCAGGCTAGCAGAACTTGAAGCCAGTGTTTCCATTCCATGCCTGGATGAAGGCTCTTACACTTGTTTGTCATCTCTACCTCCTCTGATCATGATTTTGTATCAACTGGGATTACCCAAGTTGCAGGTGGATGAAAATGTTTATGGACCTGATTTTGGCTCCAGAGAGTTCAGATGCTGTTGAAATATCAGCAGTTTTCCTCCTGGATGTATAGGTAGTACTCTCCATGTCAAAGCGTTTGTGAATATCCTTGAGACAGCACAGAGATCCTGTGTGCTTTTGCACAGACTAGGGAACATGCATTCACTGCAATGAGCATTCTTTTTTTAGCTTGTCTGAATATTTCCCCTTGGGACACGTTTAGCTTTCCAAAAGTGGTTGGAGAAGATCCCTTCTGTATAAGATGACAACTTTAGTGTGACGCCTCTGGTATTCATTGCTTGCAGTAACACGCAGGTGCTGTTCCAGGCACATCTAATTCTGTCAGTATTTGTCAGTAGTGAAAGTTTGCCTTGCTAAGGCTGGGGGAAAAAAGGTAAAATATACATGTATATTTAACACCAGGAGCTTTGGTTATGTTGGAGGAGGGGTTTGTGTTTTGTTTTGTTCAAGAAATTTTTTTACCAAGCAAGATGAATTTCCATGCTCTCCAAGACTGATGTGTTTGTTCAAGGACTTTACAGGCTCTTCTGGAACTCTGAGCTGAAAGGTGCTGGTAGAAAAGCTGTTGTTTATTCCTTAGGAAGACTGCAGTTTTATCTTTGTTTTTGTCTGCTGAGAAAATAAAAATTCTTCATAAGTGCCCTAGGCCATGCAGGCATAATCCACGAGCCAGGACATACGAGCTGACTTGTGTATTCCCTGGAATCCACACTGATTTGTCAGCAATGTGCACAGATCACTTAATTTCTGACTAAGCTGTACCAGCACTTAAGTATGAAATATGAAAGCAGAAGCCCAGGGACGGGATGCTAGCAGCGAATCTATGGGTAAGAAAAATTAAATTAATTACTGTACTGCTTGAGTGTTCTGCTACCCAGGATATAAGCCTTTGTGATATTTGTGCTACCTACATAAATCCTGGCACAGTTAGGGAAAACATACAGGCAGTTTAAAAATAGTATATGGCAATTTATGGTGAGAGCATCTTTTTGTTATTTAAAATGGTCTTGTTGTGATTAGAAAAATATACATTCTTCAAACCTTTATGTTACTTCAGTTGCTCTGACTTACTGCTTTCTCCTTGCAATGTTTCCAGGAGTTTCAATCAACATATTTTCACTTCTAAAGTTGAAATGCAACATTGTCATGCCTATGCAGGTTTTACTGAGGAAAAGAAATAAAATTTTGGACTAAAAAAGTTTAACTGAATAATGCTCCTTTATTATAAATAACAGAAAGCCAGAAATAACTGTTGCTGTGGCAGGGACATCTCTGTAGCCTCTTGGAAATACAGTGATGCTATGACATCTTTGTGAACTCCCTTGAGAAAAGTTTTCAGGCAGAGGTTAATTCTGTGCCTTTTCCAATTCACGCCTGAATTACTTCATGCAATGTGATTGTTTTGTATACAGCTTGACAAATATGACTAATTTTTAGCCCTTTCTATGAGATCCTAACAATGTGACTTGACATCTGCCAGTGTCAGAATGATATGCCAATTCAAAAAAAATTTAAATTACCAACAAGTTACACATGTTGTGCTAGCAAAGAATTAGCTTTCAGAGAAGCAGAGTGACTGAGCACAGTACTCTTTATTGCCCAGTTTTATAGTTGGGTTGTTGCTTGTTTGGGTTTTTTGTAAAATATATTATGTGAATCCCAACTTTCTTATTTGATATAATTTTCCTCATTGCATTCTCTGTCTGACAATGAATGGAGCAGTCTTGCTTCATAGCATGGAATTGGAGGATGGTGTCAGTAGATTCATTTACCAAGATAATTTAATAATGGGACAATTTCCTTTCAAGAAAAGAATTTTCAAAAATACAGATAGTCAGATTAGCATATCTGCCCTCAAGTTGGGGGCATGCTCTTCTGGTACGATGTTCTACAGGAGCATTAATTTGCACTCAGACTCTGCTGGGGTGTGAACTGCACTGATAGTAGAATGGTCTCAGGGTATAGACTGTAACAGAGCCAGAACCTCCCTATAGGATCTTTATTCCTAAGACTGCACAGTCAGAAGCAAAAATGTTCCCTTGCTTTAAGTGATTATAGATGTTGGAAGACAGCTGTATCATTCACCACTATTTTTACTGACCCTTTGCATAATTTCTTCTTTATTTTCTTCTGGAAAGGGGGTTACAGGCTTTAGCAGTACATGCAGTTCCATGCAGTAGTTTACGAGAGCAATGGTGAAAGCAAGAGCTGAGAGGTATCCTTTGTTCACTATAGACTTGAGCACAGGTAGGATAGAGCTCAAAGCAACAGGGAGAACTCAGAAGGAAGAACTTTAAGCTATGGACCACAAAACTGCAAACTATAAGTACCTCTGCAGCTGAACTCATGCTGTTAATAAGGACACCTCTCAGACTTTGGGTTGTGTTATAGCTTGCTGCTATAATTTCTTTTTGCTCTTTGAGACTTTAGCATCCATTTTCCTTAGTAACAGAGTTTATACAGCTGGGCAAGCCTAGGCTGTGCTGTGGCAACACGTATGGTTCTGAGGTCATTCCATAAAGCCGTTGTGGAGAAAAAAATTAAGTTTAGGTAGTGCAGATATGAAAATCAGAGGAGGTTTTTTTTTCAACAGCTTTCGAATGCTTAAGAATGAACAGGAGAAAGCAGAGGCAGAGAATTTTTTTTGCATCTGTCTCTCTTTCCAGTGACATCAGGAAAGGTCTGTCCTTGAGACGCCATCCTGTTGTGGAACAAATATCACTACTTTAGGATCAGGTTGGTGCCAACTCACTGTTCAACTTAGCTGAACAGGATACTTTTTTTTTTTTCAAACTTGTGTCTGTGTAGGGCATTTATCACAAAGCCTTTGTGGCTTCCTTCCTTGATACTTATTTTAGCCCATGACTCAGGTGCTATAAACACTGGTACTTGTTGCACAGCTCCTGCATTGTCTGCTGCACCAACCTGTATTTAAATTGCCTTAATGAATAGCTTGCTGATGTTGTGGGAAACCAATTGTCCCATCAGTTCACAAGTGCAAAAAGCAGGGGAAACAAGCGCAAGGATGACATTTTTGCTATGCTCCTTTGACAGCATGCTGTGATTTGGGAATAGCTCTGCAGCTACCTTCCTTGAAAGAACAGCAGTGCTTGGTTGGCCTAAGAGAGGCTGTGTTTCACCCCTGTGGTAGGAAGGAGGTCTCCTGAGAGGATCCTTGCCCATCAATGGGAAAGAAAATATGTGCAAGTACAAAGATCTAGGAGACCTGATGATATGTGTTTCCTCCCATTTATTTATTCTCTGTAGGTGATTTCTGCTCTCTATGGACAGAAGCCCAGGGGGACAATTGTACTGACACCACAGCTTTATCATAGATTGATGTAGAATTGGGCCTTTACAGTATCCTGCTGCTCTCTCTTCTCTGGCACTTTCCAAGCCAGTGACCTGAAGGATAAACCTCATCTGGCTGATGAGAGAAGGTGTAGTGCTTTGGTAGCTTATGTACCATGCCCCTGGAGGAGAAACCATCAGAGGTCATCCACAACTCTCAGCCCCATGTGCTGACATGGGGAGTTCTCTCATATTTAAACACTAATGTGTTTTCCCAGGAAAAATTAGGGTGTGAAGAAAGGAATTGCATTACTCTCAAAGAGTTAATGGAGCTAAACCTTATGTTCCAGGCTTTCTCCTCTTGAGACATGACAAGCAGCACGTTTTACTTGTGGTTCACCTTGCAGAGATATCAGGGAACTGAGGGTCATGGCAGCTGCAGGAGGAAGTGGGGACTGTGGTCATGTGTGACCTCTGAGTAAGCTAGGTTTAGTAGCCATAGCCCAAGTTTAGAGATGTACTGGAGGTGGCATTTTGCCCCTGAGTATCTTGCATAATGACTTCACTGGAGTGGCTTTGTGCTGCCTGCTGATGTACTGCTGCTATGATATTACCTAAGCATTTTACCTCACAGGGCTGTTGCTTGCTACAGGTGACTATTTTTTTAATGCCTAGACTTTTGAATTATTTCTCTATTTTAAAGCTGGATGACTGCATGAACAAGATTTTTTCCTGTACACGTGTTGGTTTCTTTGCCTTTTAGTTTGGTAGTCATCTTGTTGCCAAGGGAATGCCTTCAAATTATGCTGCTTTGCAAGTGCATGATTCTCTGATTGATTCTTTGGGAAACTGCAAACTCAACTTGCCATATCATTTGCACAGCTAACAATCACAGTCTAAAAATAAGCTGGTTTCCTGATAGATTGAGGTCACCCTTTAGAGTGGTTGCCTCTTTCCACCTGGATCAAAAGTGCTGGCAGAGATGTTCCAAGTAAAAATTAACAGTAATTGAGAAACAAAATTTCCATTTCAGAACAGCAGCTAAAGTTACTAAAACAGACATACAGAACTCATTAGCAAAATAAAAGGCCTTGACATAATTTGTCACAAGACAGTGAAATTGCTCTGCATTGATCTGTGCAACGTGGGCTCAGTGGTGATGGAGTGCTGCCAGTGCATCTGAAGGAGTTTGCTTCTTGCTGATGTGCCCCTGGGACAGTTCTTGCTTGCAGATGCTCCTGCAGAGATGTGCTGAATTTGTGCACCCTGCAGTGGCAAAATCCAGTGGAACAATGAATGTTTTTAGTCCAATTAATGAATTTACAGAAATGAGAGGTCCTCTTTTTTTTTTTTTTTTTTTTGAAGTCTGCATAGTGCTCTGTTAATAGCTTCGCTAAATGACTCAAGCTTGGATAACTTTGGATAACCCCTAACTTTTGGCTACCACTAACAAATCATGAAATATGGTGCAAGCTTATCTTAACCACCAAGAGAAAGCATTTCTCTCTTACACTGTATATTTTCCATTTGCTTGGACTCCATAGTAGCAGCAACAAGCTCTTTTGCTACTCTTCTACTGTTTATTTTTCATTTCCTTGATAAGAGAAATATTGTATAATGCAATGAGCTCCTGATGGTAAGCTGAGGTGAATGTTGTCCTTTCTCTTTGAATAGTGCCTTCTGTTTCACATCTAACCATTAGAAGCTATGGAAATCGGTATTATTAAATAGTCTGAAAGTCAGCATAAAGAATGAAGTGCAGAGGAGACTGAAGGGCAATAAAAGCAAGGCAGGCAGAATTGCAACAGCAGCAATAGCAAGAAACCTTGTATTCTGTATTGCCTGATGCCAAATGTGTCTTCTGTGCAATGATAATGTCTGAGGCTTGTCAGTGTTTGCCACTCATAGTCACATCTTTCCATGAATGAGATTTCCTTTATTTAATGTATAGTACTGGAAAAATTTTGGTTTTCTGCCTTCTTCAAAAGTTTCTGTTGCTGAGACCCTCCTTTGCTGTAAGTTAGAAGTTTCACTGATTGAATGGGTTTTGGTCATGATTTCAAATACTGAAGTTATGATTTTATTGATATTAAAAATTTTGATTTGTATGTAGGGGTGGTTGATGTAGTTATGCATGTGTAAGAAATCCTATGGTTTGGGAACACAAAACTACAGTAACTCAATGCAGTAGAAAATGTTTAGAGCATATTTAAAGGATGAATTATGCTTTGCATTTATGACATTCTAATAAGAAAGTGCTTCCTCTGAGGTGTGTAGGGCATCAATTATATAAAAATAAATAAATCTAGGTCATCATCACTTTTGAAAATAATTGTGCAGTAATTGCTAGCATACACGACTTAATTTTCATATCCCAGCAACATTAATTGGAAACTGAAAATTTCTACCCGTTGTGGGAACTTTAAAATGTACATAGTACTTGTAAACTATAAGCAATTTCTTAAAAAGTGTAAATTATCATTTCCCAGAACTACTGTAGAGTTTCTCTTAAATGCATTATAGAATTACCATACTAAGCAGAAACTGCTTATTTGACCTCGGTCAGCTTTTGCTATACTGAATCTGGACTATGGGACTATTGGAATTTGACAGATGCAAAAAAAAAAACTAACAGAATACAAATTTTAATAATTTTGTGGGGTGGCTTCCCCCTTTAATTTCAAAGCAATTTCATATCTGTAGTTTCTTTCATTTCATTATTATAATAACTTCATTAATTTAGCTACTGATGGATATATGAGATCTTCTGACCTTTGTGTCTTCAGGGGATAGTTTACAATTTCAACATTATTAAGTTTTACTAAAACTTAACAGTGGTAAAACTGTATTCTACACAGACTCTTGCAAGTACATTTTTCATTTCCTCCATACTCCTGGAAAGACTATTCATGGTTGCTTTCAGTCTCTGTAAACAGTAACACGTAATTTGAAGAAAAATGTATCTTTTTCAGACATCTACACAAGCATCTATGCACCCTCCTTGACGAATACATGCTCCTCTGTCATTTGAATTCAGTGGGCAGATGGGTTATGTAGAATTTCTCAGTTTAAAAATGCTGCATTAAATCTACTGCCAGATGTTTCATTTCTGTTTCCTGTAGCAAGCAGTTAATGTATAACTAACAACATCTAAGGTGGGCTGATAAAAAAGGAGGAAGATAGAAAGATTGGAAAACCTATTATCACTCTTTTCAATGATATTATATCGAGTTTTGACCTTGTTAGAGCTTTTATAACCTGTAATGTATGTGCAGGGTAGCAGAAAAAAACAGGATTGGGACAGGCAGAACCTGTGTAGGCTTGAATTACCAAAATCCAAACTTTGTAATCACTGAGAGTAAAGCCAGCTAAAATATCCTTAGCTAAGCAAAGGTGGCAGAGAAAATCTGTGAGACCTTGAGGGGATGAAGAATAGGATTTAGGGTGTAGGAAGAAACTCAGGAAGGTGGGATTGAGGTGGGATGAAAGAGAGCCCCCTTATTAACATCACGAAGTCACCATATCTCCCAGCAGAGCATGGCAGTCAGGCTGATCCGGTCTCTGTGAGCCATCCTTCCCTTTAGCTGACAGCAGACCTCCCTGCTGACCATTAACAACAGAGGTGCTGCAGTTAGGATAGATGATGGGGTTTATAGATGATGGGATTTAATATGGCTGAGAAAACAGAGTAACACCCCTTGTGGCTGTCTTCTACAAAAGCTGAGAATATCTTGAGTTTAGAACAGCACTGGGGAATATTTTCCATTTGGGGTAGAAGTGAAATGTTGGGAATCATAAAGTTATTTGAATTTTCAGCTTTGAAACTTTGGATTTTCTTTCTACTAAAAAATAATGCTGAAGGGAACTGAAGGACCTGTTCCAGGAACCCTTTTAGGATTTCTTCTCTCTGAGAGATACAGCCAAAGAGGTAAGTTACACTGCTTGTACACCTGAAGGAAATAAAGGCAACTAGTGATGTGGGGTGAGGAAGAAGAGTGCCAGATTCTCTGCTGCAGAATGCAAGTAGCAGAAGTGTTCTGAGGAAACAGACTAATTATCATGGCAGTGATTTGTATTTAATATATTTTACTGGCTTTAACTAGGAATAAAGAAGGCTACTAAGGAACACATTCCAGGATGAGTAACTTCTCAAAAGTAGGTCAGCCAAGTTTACATTTCGTGCTTTGACTGGTGCAGAAAACAACTGGTATGATGCTCTCTTAGTAGAGATACAAATTCCTCATTCTGGGACATAAAACCATATCAGTCTTCTTTTTGGGGACTTAGATAGAACTGTGGCCACTTTTTTGAAAGTGCATTCTTTTTATTTATGTGTAAATAATCTTTTTCACAAAAGAAATTCCAGTTGAGAGCTTTTTAAAAAAAAATAAGAGGAACAAAATATTATGGATTGCCTATGGGATGAATAGCTTATTCAGAGTTCTTCAGGCTTCCAGTCACGCAATGAGGGGGATTCTTATATCTTACATGATTGTTTTTCAGTCTCTAATTTCCACTTTGCTTGTATTCACCTTTTATTTTGATTGAGTTTTTGTTTCCAAACTATAATTTTCTTAGCATCCTGATGACTGTATTTAAATGTCATTGTCATCAAGGAAGCCAAGAAAAACTGATTTCCATTTATTCTTTTCTTGAAAAATTCTCTCAGTAGTGCCTTGTCTTATGTTTGTCATTATGTCAATCACCTACTAATTTTACATCTTTGAGATTTTACTTATAAGAAGTAAATCAATCAAAGCAGCAATCAAAGGTGTGAATGAAGTTTAGTATCTTTTTATTGACATGGGACTGGAAATACAAGATGAAGACCAAATGAAAATGACTGCAGCATGAGAGCTGCTCATTCAGTCAAATACCCTACATGGACCAGCTGCCAACATCTTGTCACTTTTATTATATTCACACTAATTAAACTGCTCTTTTCTTACAACTCTGACTAAACCGATGAAGTCAAAAGACATTTAACTTTTGGCAAAGTAAGGTCTGGGTTCAATTTATTTTGCTGAAAGCTCTCTCTTTCTGTGAACAGGTTACTAGTAAAAGGCAAAAATGGTATTTGTTTACAGAACATTCAGATACTTGGACCTCTTTAAAGAACTTATAGCAGAAGTCATGAACATACAAAGGAGACTTGGCTAATATGTCTTATGTGGTTTTCTTAATGCTGCTGACAAACTACTGAAAATCAAAGAGTGTAAGTTCCTGCAATACAAGAGATAATTCCCTTTCAAGGATAAAAATAGGTTTGAGTAGTAGCAGACCATCAAAATTTGCCAATGACACCCAAGTATTTAGAATCTTAAAGGCTGGGTGAAGATAGCCACAGAAGTACTTGCTGATAGCAAAGAATAAAATAGAAGCTGAAGTTCGATCCAGTCAAATTTAAAACAAAGGGGATGAAAAAACCATCTAAATCCTGAGTGCTCTGTGCTTGCCTCTAGGTGATCTGTTTTGGTGCCTGGGAATAGGATTTGGGCCAAAAATAGGCTACAAAAGCATTACTTCACTGCTTCTCAGGGAGGCCTGGGGAAAAGCAAACAAAAGCCAGTAGACTTAAAGTGAAAGTACAGAATGTTCTATAAATCCATGTTTCTTCTAATTAGGATGTTGTTTGCTTTTTTTTACCATACACTTCATATTGTTTAGGTCAAAACTATTTTTTATGGCTGGAAAAGGAAGAGGGAAACAAGGGTGGCCCAGGACTGGATCCCAGGACTTCATCCTGGAGAGAAATGACAGAAGGCCATAGAGGTGTAAGCACTATGAGGAGGATGGTCTGGGAACATTTCAGGGACTTGCTCACTAGAGGAGTTAGGAAGCATTGAATGACTGTCACAGGTGAGGTAACAATTCACCATTCAGCAATAACTCTGCCAAATTCTTTGCCATAGGACATAGTATACACCATTTTATGTCACAAATTTGATCAAGGTAATTTATGGAAGAAAATGCATTTTAGCACCTAAATTCAAAGAAAGCAGTATGATTTCAGGAAGCTTTTGTGCCTGAAGGTGCCAAAGACTGGAAAGCAGTTCTGGGAGTGTAATGTACTACTTGCTCCATCAGGGTCTTCCTCAGCAATCTGCAGTTTGTCCTAGTTAATCACAGGGCCGTTGGGCCTGACCTGGTACATTTGTAAGTAGAGGTGATGAACAACAGTTTTTTGTAATTTTTTTTCTTAAAGATTTGCATTTTTGTAGCTTTCATTGTAAGTTTTGATATAGCAGGACAACGAGATATTTGCCAATATGTCTTACTGTTACAAACAAAAGCATAAGTATTTCTCTTGTCTGACAACCAGAATGTACTTCACCAGATCCAGATGTCTCAGAAAAAGTGAAGCAGCTGAAGGTTTTTTTAGTGGTGTTTATATCTTCATAAAATAAGGTTTTCCTTTAAAAGAGAAAAAAAAAAGGAAAATGGAGTAAGGCAATTGTTTTCCTATTATTTTACAGATGATTCCCAGAAGGTTCTCTTAAAGTACTCTGATCATTCATTCCTTTTGGGTCCGAGAAATAGAATTTTGTTTTATTCTTAAGGATCTTGGGAAATAGGGAGAGAAGAGTGGTAAGTTAATGTTATGAACCTGGTGTTCTGGCTCCTAAATTTCTTTTTCTGCTTCACTAGTCTGAAAAGCTGTTGATGTCAAAGGGAGGTCAAGGAGACTGTGGAACAGAAGGAAATGCTCTGTGAAGCAACATGAAACCTATGTATAAAGAACAAGCTCTTCGTTCTTCTGGAGATAGCGGGCATGAATAATCTGCATTAGAACTGTGACCTATTGACTGAAAAAAGTAGTGACATTGTTTGAAAGTGCAAACATCCCAAGTAATTCTCATCAAAACAGCTGGGTTTAGGCTAGTTTTACTTCCCCCACTCCTGCTTGTGTGCTGTCATATGGAAGGGGAATAACAGATGACTGTGAATGAAGTGGTGGCTTGGACCTTTCTGTGAACTGGAAAAAATGGGAATACATGTAATTTTGGATTTATAACACCAATTATCCACACTTAAAGGAGCAGTAAATGAATAGCCTACCCTAATAATAACTCATAGGAATGAGTAGCTTTTCAGAGGGCATGTGTTTTTATTCCACTGAGGAAAGCCAGAAAGCCTTTATGGCTGTAAAAAAACATAAGGGAAAAATGGCTGTTCTGTTGGGCTTTTTTCTAGAATTATTGGGCTTTTTTTTCCATCAGATATATCTAAAAGTGAAATCTTTAGTGTTTAAATTAGTGCAAAGTTAGTATTTCTGCAGAAAAATCTATTTTCTATTATCTATTATCTTCTTATTGACACAGGTTATGTAAAAATGAAAACTACTGAAGATGTGGCAACACCAGCTTGTATTCAAATAAGGGTCTGCCAAATTAGTTGCTCTTCACAAGATCTACAGTCTGATATGATTTTCTGGAATGTCTTTACTATGAGAGAGAAGATAAAAGGCAAAGGGCCAGAATTTCTGGTCAACATCAGCAAGCAGGGAGGTCAATGTAATAACTATTCCATGTGATCTCACAGTAAATACATAGAGAATCAAGTTCAGGCTCGGAGTGAGATGATGCTAACTCCCACCAAGGTGTAATCTAGCCAATAAATAGTCTGTGTGAAGACTCTGCTTCTGCTGGGAAACAGTGATTTTGTCTTCCAGAAACTTACATATAATGGCCAGGCTTGTGGTGAGCATTGACAATAAAACCTTCTCAATTTAATGTATACCTCCTATTGGAATATGTTGTACTTCTTTTACTGCTCTTGGACAACCATAAAGTAGGATGTTTAAATCACTTAAGTCGGTTCAAATGAATTACTAACAAACTACCATATTTCCATGTGACACAAAGAGAAAAGTGTAATTTTCAGAAAACACATTCTTTAACATAAAAGCCACTATAATTACATGCTTGGGATACATTTGTAAGGTACCTTACTTGAATACAAGGGATATATGTTTTAGAGTTTGTTGGAATAAGAATCCAGAAATGTGTTTCTGTGTTAAAACTAAATGGTGACAATTAAAAGGAGTATGTTGCCTGCACATCAGTTCACAAACCCAAAGTATATCTCCCATCTAGCTGATTTTAAACTGGTCCTTTCTGCATTCTTTTGGTCTTCTACTTGGTTTTCCCCTCTGCTGCTGGCCTGCTGAAAGATCTGGCTTCTGTGTTTCCGGGGATTATTGATTAGATTCATTCTAATGATTTCCAGACATCAGAAAAAATCATGAATATGCACCTCAGTGACAGATTTGTTAAAACAAATTTTCAGTTGATTATGAGATGTGTATCCAGATGTTCAGATAATGAGTGACTTGGGAGCACTTATTTGCAGCTTAAAATTTCACCACATTAGTCTTTGTGTGTTACCTCATGAACATTACAAATACACAGCTCATTAATGCTGATATGTTTTGCTCTAGAGCTCAATAATTTCAAATCCACTTCAGTTCTGAAAAACCACGGCAAACTCCATGTTTTGTATTCAAGTCATGAACGTTTAGGTAGACGTTTGTTTTTTTTTTTTTTTTCTGTCAAAGGTTCAGTATTCAACTGCTGTCAGATACAAATTATTTAATAAAGGAAAATATGCCCCACCAAACTCTGGCAAAATTCATATTATATACCCAAATCCCTCTATCCAGGTAGCATTGATGAACATCCAGTGCAATTGCCTAAGGTGTTTCTATAAAAAATCAGTCTCTCCACCTTACTCCTCAAAATGTGTGATCTAAATGAAAACACACATACAACATATAAACAATTTCTCTATTTTAATGTAACTTTTTAAATTCTAAAATTAGAAGATGATATTTTTAATTTGAGAACTGAATTTTAATATTCTGGAAGGGTCTTAAAAATTGTTTACTAAGTATTTAAAAAAGTGTAAAATATTCTCATAACTTTTTCACCCTGTTTTTTTTGCACAGTAGATTTATTATCCTAATTTTTAGAATTTATATCTTAGTGAAAGTTGAATGTTAAAAGACCTGAAAAAAAAAAGTATCTGTAAAATATTGATTTTATAACTCTTAGTCTTTTGGAGGAAAATGAAACTATTTCTTTACTGATTCCTTGGAGTTATAGAAATTCACCACCAAATAATGTAATATATGCCAGGTGTCTTTCTGTCTAACAAGTCAGTATCATTACTGATCATTATTTTGTAAGAAATATTTTTGGTAGTCTGAAGAAGCAAAAGACATGTTAAGTCCAGTTTTAAGGGAGAAGAATTACTTACTTTTGAGACACCGTAAAAAGGTTGAGCAGAGGGAAGTGCAGGCATTAGGAATGTGCACAGCTGTCAGTTGCAGAGGCAAGAGGGGGCAAGAGCGTTTGCTCAACACAACAAGTATTTAAAATGCTTTTCATGTTATTCTGTAGCCAAAACAATGCGTGGTAGCAGCATACCTGTTGTGCTGCACTAATGCAGCTGCAAAATGAGCTACATTTAAACTCAAGAGAAGGATGCTTGAGGGGAAGAGTGCTTTCATGTTCGTGTAAGACAGGAATTTTTTACAGTGAGAAGAACCTCTGGAACAACCTCCCCAGAGATGTGGTAGAGCCCCTTTGCCAGAGATTTTCAATATGCTATTGAGCAGGTACTAGATAATTTCATCTAGGCACACTTTTATACTGAAAATTGAGGTAATCTTTCAAGGTCCTTTTCAACCTGGGCTATTCTGAGGTTCTGTCATTCTCCAGCACAACTTTTTCTCTGGTAAAATACAGAGGTAAGAACAGATGTTAACTTGCTGGTACTGGTGAATGTGTCAAAAGTGTGGGAAGTATTTTTGGAAAAGTCAAAGAGTGTTATTTGATATTGTTGGTTGGATGTATTTCTTCTGTATCTTTTTCAAAGCCTGGTTAGATCCCCCAGACTTAGTCATCTAGATAGGCAAGAAAAGGAAAGTGTAACACTAACTAGAATAATGTTCTTCTCAAACAACAATATTTAAATTAACTTATGTAAATAACATATGAACATAGAGGAAATATAGATTTATCCTGACTTAACTAGCTGCCAACCGAGGAAGAATAATTAATCACATGCATGGTTTTAGCCCCTCACAAATGGAAGTAAAAAGATTAACTTCACATTTTATTTCACATTTATAAGTACTTGACTCATTACCATCTGTCAGTTGATGCACAATAATTTCTTAAGAGATATGTTCACATGATTAAAAGTAATCATCATGGCTTAATATATTGCTTCTTATCACTTTGGTGTCTGACAGTGAATGCCCCTAGTTTGCTATGCCTGTGTAATATAGCAAAAATCTCATAATAAAGGGATTGTGTAAAGATGTTATAAACTCTCCATTCTTGGTGGTCTTTTAGAAACAAGACAGATAAACATCTGTGAGGGATTGACATGTGAGATGAGCCTGTGGACAGGGAATGGACTAGACCTCCTGAGACCTCTTCCAGTCCAAGAAATCTATGATTTTAGTTTAACTCAATGAAATGCCACAGAGGGATATGTGTAAATTTAATTAAGTTGGCTTTTAAACAAGTTAACAGATGTTTACACTTATAAATGTAACCTTTTAAGACCTAGAGTGTGCATTCTATTCCATTATTTCACTGTGCTTTTAATTAGAAAACTTTTCCGTAAATGTAACTGCAACTTATATAAATCCATGATACAATTGTGTGTCATTCATACAACTTTTATTCTGTCCATGGTAAGCATAATTGTAGTAGCTTTTTTATTTACTTGGAGTAATGTGCTGTTTTTCCCACTTTGTTTATGCTCTTTGGTCTTTTCTCTGTAGGTTTAGCAGCCTGCATTTTGGAATCAGAGGAGTTTTACTCTTCTGAGTATTTTCTTCTTTTTCCCCTCCAGAAACTTTCCAGTTAACTTTGGTTTTGTTTTGCGTGGTTTTGTTTGCTTGGTTTTTGTTTTCTGGTTTTTGTTTTGGTTTGGTTTTGGTTTGGTTTGGTTTTTTTAAACTGTGACTTCCCTAACTGCTTCACTTGTTAGGCTGAATCATAATCAGCACTGATAAAGAATAAATATATTTTCATGGGCAGCATTCTTCATGGTACATATCAGTAATTTTAAACTGTTTTCAGATGCATCTGAAGGATCTGGATGCGGGGTCCTTGCAAATAATTAAAAATTTGAAATCATACTCTTCATCTCCTATGAGTTTGTTGTAGATGAGAAGATATGTATCCTGATTTTTATTTTTTTGTTAGACCAAGGACATTGTGAGGCCTAGACTCTTGAACATGTTGATATGCTCTTCAGGGTTGTGGAGCTTTTGTTTGAGATTTTTTGTTTGAATTAAAATTAAGCTTCTGCAAATGGAATTTCTTGAATGTTTTGTTTTTTTTTTTTCTTTTTTCTTTTCTTTTCCTAAATTGCAGATTAAAGCAGTGTTTCTTACTTCTCAGGAGTGATTTAGATTCAGAGAGAGGATCACTGAATCTAGAAAAGTGTAAGATTGATCGAATTTCTGCCCCACTAAGCACATGTCCATTTATATGGCCTTAAAATATGGATAGTCATATAGCACCAGTAGCATTAGGTGGTTGCTCTTGACATGGAGGGAATTCTATGAACTTTTAATGCAATTTTCCATAATAAACTCCACAACACATTTAAGACTATGAGAGTTTGGATTTATTCATGCCCTTAGGGGAAGCATGGAAGTAGATTTTGTAATAGCTCATGTTATTTGCCAGCAAACACTGACACTTGTTATCCAGTAGCCATCTACAAGGGACATCCTTCCTGCTCTGTTTTGCTTATTCTTTATGTTGACTTCTAGATATTTTCTTTGTTTGCTTCATTTTCAGTCTCAGATGAGTCAGTGATAAGTCTTTCTTATGTACCCAGTGTTGAAAACTAGTGGCTAAATTTTTTTTTTTCTATCAAATTGCCAAGAGTTGTTGCTTGAGGTTGTTTTGCTTTATTTTGTTTTGTTTTGTTCTGGTTTGGAGCACTTTCTGGTGCTTGCAGTTACTTGGATCTCTGGTTCAGTTGGTGGTCTCCTAGCCAGCCCATCCTCTTTTTCTGGTAGAAGCAGTCTGAAAACATCAGCCTAAGTGCCGCAGCTGTAATGATGCAGCTCTAGGCACCCTCTTGATCTCTAGACATTTTCACCAAAGTAATTGCCTGCTATTGTAGGAATCTTTCCCCTTTCTGTGACATAATTGCTTTTCTTGAGGTTTCTTATTTTTGTATGTGAAAGGCTTTAAGCTTATTATAGTGTGGATGGTGTTTGTTTTTGGTGAAGCTGTGGGATGCTCTAAATTCTGCTGCATGATTACATTCTGTGCTGGGGAAGTAGATTTGATAGCCCTGATTAGATTAGTGGGAGTCATGATCTCATTATTTTTATTTGTAGTGCTGTAGCACCTTCCCTAATGGCACTGCAAAAGAAACACATGGTCCCAGTCATGAACTAAAGAATTATAAAACATAGGAATGAAAAGTTCATGTAATCCTGATTAAGCAGAACCAACTGTTCCCTAATTCCTCTGTGTTGTATGGTGCTAGGCAATATAGTGTTTTCCAAACACTAAAAATTTAAATAAGCGATAATGTTAATTCAATTTTAGTACTCTTCTTTTTAATATGTTCGCTAAATACTTTGGTCTTTGATTCCTTTCTATTGTCCTCTTTTGTGAGTGAATAAAGCAAAGACTTCTGTGATTAGTCTTTTTCCTGTGAAATTTCCTCTTTTGTCAACCTCTTACTCCTCCCCTCACAGGGTAGTCTCTAAGAGATCTCTGAGCCCAAGCAGAACTCAACTGATTTAATGGCCAGCTGGAAACAGGGACATGCAAGAACTATATTTTGATGAAAGTTTTGATTTGACACTGCTTCTGCATCCCTGTTTATTTATTTATTTATCATAATCCTGCACTGGCCATTCATTTCTGCCTCAGGCTTGACTGTTCTGTTGTGCTGGAATTGTTATTTAATCTCTTTCATTCCAAAGAGAATTCAGCTCATTAAAGCAGCAAGAAAGATTTTCAGCAGAGGATTACAGGCTCAGGAGCCATCTGGGGGTGTATATATACTGTGCATATGTGTGTGTCTGTTGGTGAGAAAGAGGGAAGAGGAAGTGACCAAAATAAGGAAGCTCCCTTATGTCTTCTCACACAGAAAGTGGTATGGTTTTGTGTTTTGTTTTATTTCTTCAGTTACCACTTCTCAGAGTGTCTGTCTGTCTCTCTCTCAGGGAATGGCAAACCCAGTCTTAACATTCTGACTTACAAAGTCAAAATGCTTTAAAGTTTCACTCCAATTTCAGCCACTGGTCAAACCTTTTCAAACTTCTAGTCATGGCATTAACAGTAATAAACAACTGGAAATGCTTTATAATCATAGTGACTAACCAGGTCCATGTTTTCTACCTCTTTCCACAGAATCACTGAAAGAGATCTGTAAACAGGTAGTTTCAGACACTGTTGTTTATATCAGTAATTTGTTCTAGTATTTTATTTTTTAAATTCAAAAGGTTTCCTTTTTAATGAACATTGCCTCCTCCCACCACATGCCTGTTTTTTTTAGCCAGTTAGATTAGTTGAAGGGAAGTAGGACATGGGAATAGATTAGTGTTTTCAATTATCTATAATTGATTAAGTTTCCTATTGGAGGTTTGTACTGGAACTAAGGTTGGAATAATTTCTCCTTCTACTTCTGCCATTGCTTCCATGCAAAAATGGTATAGCTATAAATCTGAGGATGTCAAGCCTCCATCTTGCCTTGCATTTGCTTGCAACACCAACTGATGGGTCCTTCTGAAAACTCAAGTAGGCAGGGATGACTTCGTATGGAATTTGAATATCCCTGTACAGAGAAGCATGGAAAATTCTGTTAGTTGAAGGAATAGGCAAAAAATGCTGAGAAGATTTGATCCAGGTCACTCTGCCATACTGAGGCCAGTATACTGATGTGCCTCTCCTGTAGACAGACATGTACAACCTATGATGTAGGCTCTGCAATGTCCCTAGGCAATCCTAATCCTGGTGATGCGTTAGATATGTATAACTCATGGCTAGAGCCATTGAGTAAGTAATTTCCCAGGACATGCTGCTGCAAATCTGCGGGTGGAATAGAGACTC
>VWZS01000677.1:9661-21045 GCA_013397075.1 Rhabdornis inornatus
TGTGCTTAATTCTTTTTTATGTGTAAGTCAGATATCTTCTACAATGATCTTAATTCACAGAGATGGATTCAATATTCCCACAAACATGTCCCAGCTGCTTAGTCATTCTTTAAGCCAACAGTAATACTGTTCTGAACTGCCTGGAGAAGGAGACAACTAGTAATAATTTTCTGTGGAATGTATGAATATATTCGTAGCATAGAGTTACATAAAAGACAATCCGGATAAGAATTTTTTTTAATTGTTTCATATGAAGAAAAAAAAAAATAATTTGTGGAAATTCAGGCAGTTTTAGTTGTATTTCAGATATCTGTGTTCCATGAAATGCAGATAACCTTTGTATGTGTGGTCATGAAAATTCACTTAAACACAGAAGTCTGTAAAAAACAAAATAATCTCTGATTAGTTTTCTTGCCTCTAAAATTGTCACAGAATCACAGAATGAACTAGGTTGGAAAAAATCTTTTGAGATCAAGTCTAGCCTGAGACGTAGCACCTCCTCATCAACTAAACCATGGCACCAACTGCCATGTCCAGGCTTTGAAAAACACATCCAGGGATGGTGACTCCACCACCTCCCTGGACAGATAATTCCAGTGCCCAGCTGCTCTCTAAGTGAAGATTTTTTTTCCTGATGTCCAACTTATATTTCTCTTGGCGCACCTTAAGTCTATGTCCTCTCGTTCTGTCAGTTGTTATATGGGAAAAGAGACCAACCCCACCTGAGCACAGCCACCTTTCAGGGAGTTGTAGAGAGTGATAAGGTCACCCCTGAGTCTCCTTTTCTCCAGGCTGAACACCCCCAGCTCCCTCAGCCATTCCTCACAGGGTTTGCGTTCCAAGCCCCTCACCAGCCTCGTTGCCTCCTCTGGATGTGCTCAAGCGTCTCAACGTCCTCCCTAAAGTGAGGGCCCAGAACTGGACACAGCACTCGAGTTGTGGCCTCACTTGTGCTGAGTACGGGGGAAGAATGACTTCCCTGCTCCTGCTGGCCACACAATTCCTGATCCAGGCCAGGATGCTGGTGGCCTTCCAGGCTATCTGGGTACGCTGCTGGCACAAATAAACAAACAAACATAAAAACAAACGAAAAAAAACCAAGACAAACAAAAACCCAAACAAACAAAAAATACACTCACACGCAAAGCAAAAAAACAAACAAAAACAAAAACAAAAACAAAACAAAAACAAAACAAAACAAAACAAAACAAAACAAAACAAAACAAAACAAAACAACCCAAAAAACCCCCAACTTTTTTTGCACCCAGTGCCTTGCAGAAGCAGGATCCCCAGCCCCCTCTCCCTACAGCCCCTCAGCCCAGGGTTGTGTGTCACCCACTTCTGTCTCAATTCAATGGTTGAATAAACTCTATAAGTGCTTATCATAACTTCTGTGGCTGCGTTATATCAAAGACAAACTTAGTCAGGTCCTTTGTGTGTTTGGTTCATTGGAAAGTGAATTGGAACACACGACCTCTCCCTGGAAGTACTCAAGATTCAATTTCAGACATATCAGACAAGTATAACAAATAATATCCCCATCTCATGACTTTATCTCTAGCTATTTGCTTGCAGAGTACAATAATTTATTGTGGACCCACACTTCAGTAGTAAATTAACACTCCCACACCCTATGCTGGCTCAGCTCTTGTGGCTAAAAGTCCAGAATTAAAGTTCTGACCCACATTTTCAAATACAATCCTATCCTACTCCCACTTCAGTAGCTTCTTCAAGAAGGTGAATTCACTATTTATCCTTTTATGAGAGGAGATGTAATCTGAGTTACAGCCTATCAATTCTCTCAAAGGGAATCAAATATAAAAACAATATTTCTGAGTTTGTTTTATTTTTTAAAATAATTTTCTTTCTTTTCTTTTTACACTTTAGATTTTATGCAGAAAATGTATATTGGATTCTTGAAGACCAGAATATAACAGTGGAAATAGGTATTCCTGAAAGAACTTATAAAGTTGAAGTTTCTTTGCAGATTGTAAACAACTTAAATATTGCATGGCATGTAAAAAGGCACAAAAAAAGGAAATCAATTCCAAAACTGAAAATGAGAAAAACAAAATCCCAATAAACTAAATTAACAAAAATCAAGAAGGGCAAGTTGGTACTGGTGACCTTAGCTGACCTACATTAGAGGGTAATTACTACCCAATCAATAGTCCTTATGCATAACTACGGACATAAATGGTCAATGGAAATTGATAAAGGATGGTGATCAATAAACATTACAGCCTGGCACGCAGTTGTTCAAGAAGTGGGGGGAAAAGCTATTTTTGGATTGCCAATATACCAATCAGGATTCATCAAAGTTTGGGATTTGAGCATTTTCCGCGATATGCTACATCATTGTTCTGTTTTAAATCCTTCCCATAAAACTGACATAAATGACCTGCTTACAACATGGCTGCTTATTGATCAGCTTCAGTGCAATTCCGTATTATTGGCCTATGAACTGCCAACACCCCTGAAGAACGTCTACAAATATTGTCTTGGTGCTTGTAAAAATAGACATGCTCCTGTTAGCAGTTTTGAGATCAGAGTCAAATCAAAATATTTCTTTGCCAGGACAAGAGAAAAGAAAGAAGTGAGCCCTTGAGCTTGAGAGCCTTTATTGAGATGCTGAAACTCCTGTTGATAGGTGATATATAATTTCAGGTTTCTAGAGCAACCTGCAGTAAAATACCTGATGAAGGAACTTTTATAAATGGAATCCAAGCAACCTTGAATCTGGTCCCTGATGAAGACCCAAGGGTGCAAAATAAGTTAAAATTTCTCCCTGATCACTGCTAGTGAATCAGTCATGAGCTGTTATTTCGAGTTGCGCATAATATTTCAGAAAATATTCCTGATTTTTAATTTTTGGACTCTAATTTACATTCACTGAGAGACAGCAGTCAGTCAGCTATGTAATATGAAACATAATTTACCACAGCTTTACACATATGCACTCCTCCTCCTACAGTCTAAGAATGTTGACTGAAATTATCTCCAGGATGTGTTTTCTGTAGAAAGTACATGAACTTTTGTACAGGCGGTGTTTAACTATTCCTTGTGATCCTGGCTAGGATCACTCCTAAATGTGTGGTTCATCTGAATCAAAAATAGAACCCAAAAGTGTTCACATAGAAGGATTATGATTTTGTCAATTTAGAGCCAGATTAAGCAGCTTTTTCCCCACAAAGATGACACACTTCTAGAAATAAGGCAATCTGGCCAATGGATCTTTCTAAAACCTTCTAATTGTACGTTGTCTCAAAAGGATCTTAGATGATTTCAAAGTAGATATACTGCTTTAAGTCAAGAGAACATACACCCTCTTGATCTCCTCAAAAATTAATTTTTAGAAAAAAATTACCTATTTAAATAGTCACCACAAATTATACTATAAATAAAATTACAATTCTATTGCTAACACCGCTTTTAGATCTCATCCGTTTGGATGCCCAGAGAATATTACCCTGATTCTTTAGTTATATTAGCACATTCCATATTCAAATTGGTGAATGTTGACCCGCTGCTGTGGCTCCAAGAACTTCAGACTAGTTACCTGCCATGGAATAAGAGTTACAATGTTCCAATATCAAACAAAGCTAAATAAATTTACCTTCTTCCTCCCACTTGGTCAGAGCAGAGGTACTTGGATTTCAGAATATGACAACAACCTTGATTGTACTTGGATTTAGAATATGACAACAACTTTGATGATCACCACCCCCCTCCTCCTTCCTTTTGCTTTCCCATGATTAATTTGTTGTTATGAATATATATAATTTGTTATTATAAATAGTCAGTTTACATCTGGATGTGAAGCTCAGAGTGACACCAGCCTCTGAACCATTTTACCCTGCAGTAGGGCTAAGGTCTCTTCCACCATCACACACACTGTCTAAATTGCTTGAACATGTTTATGCACAGCTAATGCATTGTGTTGTAAGGAATAATGTTTTGGCTACACATAAATCTGCCTTTATATCTCATTCCATGATAAATATGTTAGCGGCTTTTACACATGATTTGTTTGTACCTCAACACAGTGCACAATTGGCAGGCAGCATTGTAGGTGACTGATAGCATCCTTATAGCATTAGGTTTGGATGGTTGTGGCCTTTGATTAAAACACATTAAATTTTATGTGTGTGCTATTCCCTGTTTTGGGATTGATTAAAGAAATTATGGTGTGCTTTCTTGAGTATGGATATAGAACTAATTACTGGTGGTTCTCTTTGGAACAACCATGAAATAGTTTGACCACGATTTACAAACTTAATTTCTGTGATTTTTACTCAGTAAAACAGAACTTAGTCCTGCAAAGCCAACAGGGCTGCTTCCATGAGCAGCCTCAGACAGACTAGCAACTGAGTTTCTCTCTCCAGAAAAAAGAAATGACAGAGATTGATTTGAGGGCAACATATGCATTTGATGGGAGCTCTAAAAGGAACATATTTGCCTGATTCATGGCAATTTTCCTTGAAGCCAGTGAATAGACCATGGGGCCTTTTCTTCCCTGCATTCTTCATCCCTCACTGTGAAATATCATGCTTCCAGCACTGAAATGCCCTGTTTGTTCCATGGCATTACATTATGGTAATAGCCTCTGTATGTCTTAACTAAAATTAAATTTTATATATTCACATATGTATGTATCTCTATATATAGTACACGTGTATGTGTGTGTGTTTTATTTTTCAGTAGCAGCTTGCAGATCCTCAGAAAAGGAGGTGCTGCGTGCTTTCAGTACAGACTTGCAAAGCTAGGTAAAGATGATCTTACCATCCTCCAAGTGTTGGCAGGCTCTTCACCAATAGCAAAGTTCCAGGGTTTACTGAAGAGCAAAGGCTCTGGTCTCTATTGGTACTGACTGATGTAGTGTGCTTCCATTACTCCTCTGTGACTCTGCAGATTCTGAGTGTCTTCATTTTAGCTGGGACAACATTCCTCCCATCTGTCCACTAACTTGGTTATTGGCAACACAAAGTGGATATTTATAATCTAGAATAAATTTAGATCTTTAATGTAAAGGCCATTATGATCAAATGTGACAGTACCATGAGAAGGCATTATCTGGTAATGTCTGTAATGTGTGACATAAGGAAATATGTGTTCCTTGAGCATTTATGAAGTAAAATCAACCTTCCCTTCCCCACTTTCCACGGATCAAGCATATGTGCCTGGCTGCAGATGAGTGATAGGGGAAAGCCAAAGTATACAGACTATTAAAATGTTCTATCTCCTTTATTCTATTGCCCTTCCTAATTACTGTAATCGGATAATGTCCTGGGAAGTATCCTGATAATTGAAGAAAAGAGGAAGGTGATAGCCCTCATGACATATGACATTATCTGAAAACTGCCAAATGACAATGCTTCTCTCAAAGAATAATACTCCCTTTATTTATTAACATTTTCAATGCAAAGACCTGATGCTTTAAAGAGAAAAATCACCCTGGAGGTCAGAACTCAGTCAAAGTAAAAGCAAACAGTTTTACAGGCCAAATGTTTTAACTGTGCTAAACACTTCTGTAATCATGACTTGCAGCATCAGTTTTTTCTTTAATTTTTAAAGATTACTGGTCAGGTGTAGCATTGTCTGATCACAATGTGCACTTAAACATGATCTAACTTTGTTCTTTACTTCATTGAAAAGAGTCATCTTTGATTTTGTATGCAAGGAAATAATACACTGAATTCCTGTGACCCCCTTGCACCCCAGGAACAGTCAAACAAGTCACACACTATTCAAAGAGGTTAAATGTCCTCTGAAAAGTCATAATTCACCAAATATATCAGGCAATAAAATCCTGTGATAACTCACTTTTCATGACAAATCCTGTAATGAGAAGCGAAAATGGGAAAAATTCATCTATTCACTTGACATAGATTGTAACTAGAAAGAGAAAAACTAGACCAGAATTAACTCATTCATGCAACGATTACACAGCTGCAAATAGACTTTTCTCCTCGGTTGCCTTCTTGACTTTTTTTGATTTATTTACCTTTTTTGAAAAATTTTATTCTTGAATAGCTCTCTAGCAACATTGCTAGAGAACAGTAACTAAAAATGAATAAAAAGGAGCATTTGAAATTGTCTACCCAGCTATTGTCTATTTCCATTGAGCAGAAGGGCAATCCAGAATTCCATTGAATTTAAATGCCTAATTGAACCACTGCCTAACAGTTATTTCCCCTTTAAAGAAACCTGATTTATTTTAGAGTTTATAACTCACTAAATCCACATATGCTTAGCTGTCACAAACAGATAACTTCTCCCCATTTTATGTAGATGCTGTAGGTACAGAGCTCGTGATATATTGAATAATGGACTGCAAGGTAATAAGAAAATAAAGGAATTAGTCACACAGATCTTTAAAAAGTATTGTGCCATGATCCAAATGCCTATAGCGAGATCCTAATACTGCGTAGATGACGGCAATAAATATGCTGGAAATCAACAGATATGAATAATGCAAATTCATCATATATTTGCAAGAAGCCATACAAAATGATGTTGTAATAAGGCTGTTTCTGACACCTTTGCTGTATACAGCATTAAAAGACTCTCAAGGGGGCTCTCAAATGACGAGAGGGGCTTTTACACCTTTTTCTCTACCAACAAGAAGGTCTAAATGCCTGAGACACCTCAGGAGAGCAGAGCGAAATAGTACAGAGCATATCACAAAAATGTGGGGATGAAGAAATGTCTCAGCTACATAAAATTATATGACAGCAGAAAGCTTAAAAATTATTAAGACTATGGCGTTTCTGGCACATTTCTAGAAAGCTACATCATGTAGTATCAAAGTGACCTCTGCCCATCCTGTCACACCACATCAGCTTGTCTTTTGTTACTATGCCTATTGACAGCACGTTCTGTGATGAAGTATGACATAGTATGGAGGACAATGAGAAATGAAAAGCTAACCTTTTGTGGCACATATTGCATTAAAACACCAATAATACATTTCCATCTCCTCATAGGACCAGAATGAATGTCTCCCATTGTGGCACAGGAACACATGTTTACAGATTTGAGTTAAAATAGGTTTTCAAGGAAACAGCCCAGTACCCTGTTATTTTGAATGAAAGGAGATCCTCTTACACTGAGGATTATTTTCTCTCACAATATATGTCATTCTGCTCTCTTGTATGGTGTCAGTAGTGAGATCTGTTCCCTGGCTTGCCCCTTTTCAGGGGAGAATAGAAGTGATTTGATATCTACTGTGATATGTACAGGAAACTTCTGAATGGAAACCACAGGAAAAGGTGTCTCCCTCTCTGCAGAGCTGGAGTGCTCAGAGGGGCTGAGCAGCCCCCCCTCTGCCTTTCACATCCAGGTAAAGACACATCCAGTGTCTTTATCTGGGAAATTTTATGGGCATGAGTTAAAAGTAAAGGCACAAACAAAATGAAGAGGAACCAATACAAAAGAAATATCAGGAGAAGAATGGTGCCAAAGCAGCAATAAGAGAATGAAAAGTTTCTCCTTATTGCACAAAGAATAGCAGAGAACCATGAGACAGAATTTGGAAACCATGGGAAAATGTGCTTGGAAGCAGGCAGTACAAACAAAAATGTTGATGTGAAAAATAAAGCTGAAAGAACAAGGGGAGTCAGAAAGACTGAAATATGCAGAAGAGAAAAAAGATTCTGGTAGCCTGTAGCCCAGAGGTTCATATTTCAACTGCTACTTACACCTCATCAAATCTCTGTAACAGCAAGTAATACATTATAATATATTCTTTTTAATTTCACTGTTCCTCAACTATGAAACAGAACACTGGGACAAAGTATTCTATCATGAAATACTTCATTTATTACTAGATGATTTTTTTCCTAGATTTTCCTGACACAGTCTACGAGAAACTGGTTGTGTTTTCTTCCTTTCTTTTCTCATGCACTGCTAACCTTCAGTGCTATCCTTACAATGTGTACCTTATTATTTAGTATACCACCATTATATATTTTTTTGTTTGTTTTTGAGAAACATGGAGCCTACAATTTTTTCATAAATCTGAAGTGTCCCTAAAGAAGCCATTTCTGAAAAGCCTGATAATTTGCAAAGGCAATGATACAGCTTATATTATTTGATCTCTCTTTGCATTTGTTATTCGCAAAATTAAGTTTATTAATATTATCACAAAGAGAAATTTATACAAATATGAGTAGCAGGAAGAACAAGATGAAAGAAGGACAATTTCTCACATTCAAAAGGCAAGCAGACAACAACACATTAAGCCAGGATAATGTTTATGCAAAAGCATTGCTTTAACCGAAAGAGAGTTTGAACAGCCTCCTATGAGAAAAACTCACTGAGGACTGGTACATGCAGAAACGTTCACTTTCTGACCAGAAGCTGTTTGAGGATGAGAGTTGTCCTGAAAGCAAGGTCATTATCTGTTTTGCTGATGTCCCTGGGCTGTGCTGCTGGGCACTGTTGGAGGCTGTGGTCTGCCCTGCAAGGTCACATCATCTGGGCTGTGCCGCAAGGAGAAGTGGCTGACAATGTCTGAAATAAAGACTCATGTCTTGCAATGCAGAAGCAACCACCCTAAATCCTTAGTTACCTCCAGAGCTGGAAAGAGTATGGCTCTATCAATGTGGTTATGAACACAGTGTAGTTAAGCACGACTAATTAGTGCTTTGGGCAGTGTCTTACAGAAGAGGCTAAACTGTTTCTGAACTACAAATTATCTCCGTACTTCTTATCTGTACAATTTCTGTTATTTTATGTGAGGTCTGGGATCTCTATAATTTACCATGGAGTGATGCATACAGTATCCTTGCCATGCCATTTTTCTTTTTTTCTTTTTTTCTACCAGTACTTAAATGAAGAAAGAATTAATTTGAAATTGTCTATCTATATATTTTACAATATGTGTACACTTAGCATTATCTTGTGTATATTTTTCTTCAGACAGGTTTCCAAGCTGCATTAACTAAAACTGTCATCTTATATATAAAACATTTTTCAGATGTTCCTTCATCATTTGCAGCATGAGTCAAAATATTCATCAAACCAAAAATGGATCCCTTTCATTTCAACAGAATTGGCATTCATTTCTTTTTAATAGAGTGGTTGAATAACCCATATAATCATTTTTAGGAAACGGATTTTTTTGTAAATTGTTTTCCACTAAGGTTTGGGTTTAGGTAATAGATTTATTCATCTTATATTTTGTCTTTGCTGAAAGGGTTTTTTTTTTAAATTAATGAATTAGCATTTAATAATTAATTAATTAAGCAGATATGAGATAAAAATAGTTGCTTCTCCAATTATGGATTAGTTATAATTCAGAATTATATTTACCTTTACTTTCCGGACTCTATAATTCTACAGAAAGTAAACAAAGACATGCTGTTGAACTGCAGTAAATTTGGTCATGTATTTTGCCAAGATACAACTCAAGTTCTATAATTTTATTTTTTGTTTTGTGAATTGATCTTCTCTACATGAACAAATGATGGTGGCAAAAAAATAAATATCAGTCCCTGAAAGCAAATTTACTATTGAGTAGGAGAGCACACTTTTGGTGTCACTTTCCCTTAGAGCAAGGCTCTTTTACTTTGCATTTCAAAGCAGGATAATGTGTACTATTACAATTGCTCACTTCGAAGACAAGATAAATAGTTCTGAACAGGAGAAGAAGAGAAAAGAACACATTTATTCTGTAGGAGTTCAACTCCCCTTAACCCCATCATGTCTAAAAGGTATCCTGAGTTCTGAGGCAGATAATATTTTTCCCTAAAAATTCAGACCTTCTTGCAGCTTTGCTTTTCAAATTGAAGAATCATGTTTTAATAAATGCTGTCTTCAATGGCTTTAATGTAATGGCTTCAAACTGACAGGGGGCTGGGATGGATGGGAAGAAATTCTTCCCTGTGAGGGTGCTGAGGCCTTGGCACAGGTTTCCCTGAGAATCTGTGACTGCCCCATCCCTGGAAGTGTCCAAGGCCAGACTGGATGGGGCTTGGGATGGTGGAAGGTGTCCCTGCCCACGGCATGGTGCTGGCATGAGATGATCTTTAAGGGTCCTTTCAACCCAAATCATCATAGGATTCAGTGTGGATTGGTAAC
Organism: Rhabdornis inornatus; assembly: GCA_013397075.1. Classification (NCBI taxonomy): domain Eukaryota; kingdom Metazoa; phylum Chordata; class Aves; order Passeriformes; family Rhabdornithidae; genus Rhabdornis; species Rhabdornis inornatus. The sequence continues at coordinate 19,745 of VWZS01000677.1, forward strand.
TCCTTCTTAGCATGAACAAACCCATACTAATGACTATTATGTTTTCACAAAATACACTGAGTTAAAAATATCCAGAAGGAAATAAACCCACATTGAATGAAAGAACTGGAGAACAGCCAATATCTCAAACTTGTAATAATTAAGCCTAGCTGCAAGTGCTTTTTCTGGCCCTAGCCCAAGCCCAGCCTTGTTATTACCTTAGGCCCTCTAAGCACATGTAATGTGCTCCGCATGTTATTTCAATCCTCAATAAGTTGTTTAACATGTACTGATGTAAAGAATTATTATAAATTTGAAGTTGCGAGAGGGAAATGGATAAAAAAGAATTCTTGGGTCTGCTGAGCAGATGAGAAAGTAGAAATGAGATTATAACAACCCTAAATATTTAACCAAGATATCAGTTTCTCTGAACAGGTTGTTTTGTTTTCATTAATACTTATATTATACCTTTATATTATACTTATGCCTCTTTTCTTCAAAATTCCTTTACAATCTCTTTATTTAAATACAGCTGGAATAATTCCTTTTGTTTTTCCATTCCTTGTTTCCTATGTATTAGGATAACAAAGTAACACTATGGCTTGCCTGAAGCTGCAAAAGCTGGGACTGACTGGGTGTAGAAGCCCTGTGGGCACAGTGATTTTTGAAAACACAATTTTGTTCTGAGGCTCACGTTTTGCATCATTAAGAACTGATGCTTGGGTGGCATTATCTAATCAATGCTCCTGTCTAAAATGTAATCAATCTTAGGACTGAAAGAAGCAAACTCAAGTCATAATAAAAGTCAATCAGCCAAGATATCATTTCTGTAAAACTACTAAATAGATGATTGTTTTCATTCTATATGAAGGTTTTAGATAAACCTTGGTAAGAGAACTTGGGTGCTTTCAGGAGCTCATTTTATTCTTTTTAAAAGAGCCATTTCTCTTCTGTATATTCTAACAATTAAGTGACGATGGAAGCTGTCAGGTTGACAAGCCTGGAATCTGGTTTTCTTCTTTCCATAATAATCTCCCATTAGCTTTTGTTCCACCAGAGTCAGTGGATGTGTTCCTAAGAATTCCTGAGAGAAGGATTAGCCCCTTCAATTTTTGTGACAGTATATCATATCCAGTGGAATTTTCTTCCTCTCCTAAGGTCTTTCAGTGCAGCAAGTTAGTGAATATTTGCTGAAAAACTTTGCGGTTTATCCTTCTTTTTGTTTATAAGTCTGTGGTCTCTTGGCTTTTCAGGGGTCAAATGAACATAATGGAAAAGTGACATCTATGCAGCAAAGTGCTCTCTTACTAAAAATATATATT
>VWZS01000677.1:21563-56998 GCA_013397075.1 Rhabdornis inornatus
CTCTCTTACTAAAAATATATATTACTTATTATAAAATAAAATACATACTAAGCTATTTAAATATAATAATAAATATTTTATTTAAGATATATTACAGAATATATAGCTTTGGTTTCCAAATGCATTTCCAGAGCAATGTTTTTTTCTGATAAAATCTGCTCATGGAAGTTCCAATTCCTCAAAACACTACAAATAGAATTATTTTCACTTTTACGGTACTATCATCCTGTTTCATGTTGGTTAATGAAGCAATGTTAGATTCTTTCGTGTGGTATTGCAGATTGCCATGATCTCAAAGTGCCCTTTGAAAGGACATTATAGATTTCAGTCTAAACCTGAGATAGTGGGAAAAGCATCTCACCACAACAGACTTCACAGATCATGGCATAATTAACGGATTGTTATAACATACTTGGGCTTGATTCTGAAGCTTTTTACTGCCAGACACAGGGTGTGATTAAAGTCACTGGAATTCCTTTTGTTTACTTTGATGAGCTTTCTGTCAGGTTCATTTACATATTTACAGTGTTTGAAATTGCATGATTCCGTCATAACTGCAGCTGGCCAGAATATATTACTTTCGTTTCCAAACAAATTTCCAGAGCAATGTTTTTTGGTAAATGCTGTTAATCGAAAATCCAACTTACCCAAGTATTACAAATAGAATTATTTTCACTTTCAGATGAAAAGTTTGTGCTATTAATCTGAAAGGAGGTGAAAAGTCTTTAAAAAAGTTAATGCAAATCTCAGTGTCCATTAAAAAATCAAGCTTAAGTAGAAATATTCCAGCCATTCCTACCCATTCCAATAGGCAGCAAACTATCAAATAAACATAATGGCAGGATATATCCCAGGTGAACTGTTAATAGACAAGGGAACATTAGTTGTAGGGTTAGATAGCTTTTACAGTGATCCCTGAGCTTTTTACTAATTTCCTGGCCTATTTCACATGAACAGACAACAGTGTTTTTCTGGCAGCCACTCTACAGATGTCCTTTTGTCTCAAACCATCTGCAGTTGCAAAAGAATCCAGTCATGTGCTTGTGTAGGTGCAAAGATAGCAGGAGTGGTTAATGAGATTTTCAATTTGCTTTTCAATTTTTTTCTTTTTTCACCTTAGGAATTTGAATAATTGAAAAAAGTTTTTGTGAATTACAAGTCCCACCGAAACCCCTGTGTACAATAATCATTTAATTATGTGAGTCTTTCTACTGTTATCACGGATGCAGTAATTGGAATTTCTTTAAAACCCTGTATGCTGATTACATTTCTAAGAGAAGGAAAACCTCTTTATTTCGTATCACTACCCATAAGGAAAAGTGTCCAGGCTATTCATCCAAACAGAATCTATTCACAAATGTGGAAGGAGAAATGCTGCTATTGCCTGATTTCTGAGGACCAGGGAATTCAGTGTCACAGAGTGGGTTGTTTGGGGTTTTTTTCGGTTTTTTTTAGTTTTTTAGTTAATTTGTTTGTTTTTGGTTTGTTTGGGTTTTTTAAAGAATGTTAACTTGATTGTGAATATTTATGAATATTTAGTTCATAATTTTTTGATTTTTGATTTAGACTTATCAGACTCTCTTAAAACTTAGCAACTCTTGGTAAAAACCCATGAACCTTAAATACAGATTATCTATTTCCCAGATCTAGATATGCCCAACAATGCCTCAAGCAAAGAAATGAATACCAATATCTTCAGCTATAAAAATTCAATTAGAAACACCCTGAATAAGAGCAACAACAAAAATGCTAACTATAAAATGTTGTNATATGTTCTTCAGTTGCCAAAGGTTGTACACATATGGTAAAGAGTGAGAACAAGTGAGATGATATCCTTTGGGCTGAAGGACAGAGGCTGACAGTAAATGTGATTACTTCTCAGAAGAGTGTGCTTTCACATCTTTGCACTGCACCTTACACTTCACTTCACAGCAGGTCTAAAACAAATAAACAACCTCAGGTGAAAGTACTCAAAAAATCACCTTTAGCATGAGTTATTCTGTAAAACACTGGAGCATACCACCCTACTGAATTGGCCTCCCTGCCATGCATGGCCATCTTCCATGAATTTTAGAGTCCTGGCTTGAGCTATAAAGGAAAAGTAGGTTTTAAAATGAGAAAGACATGGGAAAGGAAAGATAGACAGACAGACAGACATGTAGATAGATACAAGAGAGCTGGAAATTGACTTTGTACATGGACCTGGAGTGACAGTACAAGGAAGAAAAGCTTCACACAGACAACACACAGGTTTGGATAAGATATTTGGAAAAAAAATCTTGGCTGTGAGGGTGGTAAGGCATGGTAGATGCTGTCCAGAGGATCTTGGCTGCCCCATCCCTGGAAGTGCTCAAAGCCAGGCTGGATGTGGCTTGGAGCAACCTGGTCTAGTGGGAAGTATCTCTGCCCATGTCAGGAGGGTGGGATGAGATGATCTGTAAGGTCTTCCAACTCAAACCATGCCATGATTATATGAAAAGAGAGAGATGAAAAAGGTGCTATTTTGATTGCTGTTGCAGAGTAACACCAGCAACACTGTTCATGGAATAGCATGGAAACCCCTGCCACATGCAATGAGCCCCTGAATGTCACTACCAGCACAAAAAACAAGAAAGAGTAGAGTTTCATCCCCATTTTTCTACCTGATTTACAGTTTTCTCATTCTTTGCTACACAAGAAACCTCACTAGAAAAGCCCAGGTGTCTATGGACCCAGTGTTGGACCAAATCCCTGGCTGTGCCACCTGGAATGCCTGCACCCAGAAACAGGTTTCCTAGTGTCTCAGCACACAGTGAGGAGAGCCAGTGTGTTCAGGAAAAATTATTCTGTATTTAGAAAAATCATATTCACAGTAGCCACATAAAATCTTGTTAAGACTAGCAAAGTGAATATGAGTGCTTTTTATTGAAAACTGTTATTTTGCAAGAAATGTTAACTTCACCAGCTGATTGAGGGAGTGGAAAAGCTATAAAATGAAACCCTATCTATAGGGCTGACTAGTAAAAAGATGAAGCTATACTTGACATTCAAAAACAATAAGGGTACCCAGATGAGGGTTGAATATATTAGCTTAAAATATCATGAGATGATTATTTGTGAAAATTAAAATCCTAATTAAAAAAAAAATCACTTTCCCAAAATTATAAGATATAGTCTTGATCTCCCAGTGGCTCTCCCTGGAGGAAGACACCTTTTTATGGAAATTATGGATACAAAGCCAAAACCTGCCTAGAGTTTATATCATTAATTTTGATATGGGAGAAATAAGAATAGTGAGATAACATTTCCCAGACACCAGCACAGAATTTTGTAATAATAATAATAATAANAAATGAAACAGCTACAGAAGCTTGCAAAATTGAGACCCTTAAATAATCAGAATGAAAAGAAAAAAACCCTATTTTCATTTCTCAGGTGATTTGAGCAGAAAACTTATCTCTGCTTGGAGCATGGGTCAGTTTTGGAGATTAGTTATTATTTTTCTTTCAAGTATCAAGTATGAAAAACATGGGGGGAAAAAAAAACAAAAACAAAAACAAAAACAAAACAAAACAAAACAAAACAAAACAAAACAAAACAAAACAAAACAAAACAAACAAACAAACAAACAAACAAACAAAAAACACAAAACAAAAAAACAAAACAAAACAAAACAAAAAAAAAAAAAAAAAAAACAAAACCAAAAAGCTACAACAAAAAACCCAAAACATTAAATGAGTCCAGACACTGTACTGCAGCATTCTCCGTCTTGGGCAAACTGCTGGTAACAAATGATAAATCAACAAAACCCCATCTCATCTCTGAATTATTGAACCCAGAACGAAGACCTTTGAGAATCTTTAACAATCCACCATTTTCCTTAGAAAAATATCTCATGATGTGTAATGATCTTGCCTATATATTTTAATTATTTTTAACTTTTTAAATAGACTTTTGAGTAATAACTTCTTAACATTCACCACAAAAGGTAATTAAATCTTTAATGGACTCCTGGTGCAATCAGTTTAATGTTGCAATTTAATTGAGGTTTATGCAAATAAAGGAAAAAGGAGACCAGAAAAGAGATTTTCTTCCATAATATCCAAAATTGTTTCTGTATTTTCACAGGTTTGGAGAATCACAGAATATCCTGAGTTGAAAACGACCCATCAGAATCACTGAGTCCAACTGCTGGCCCTTTCCAAGGTACCCAAGAATGTATGTTAAAAAAAAACATTTTTCCCTCCCCCCTCCAATTTATTTCTGCTCAGCTTCATCTGCACTTGCATTTTGCCCACACAGACTTTCTTCCTGCAGTGGAAAGAGGCATCTCTGTGTTTCTCCAGCATCACCTGACATTGCTTCTTTAGAACATACACTTCCTTTTTTCTGGCTTAGTGCCAAAAAAAAATTCTGCTCATCCAAGCTAGCCTTCTGGTTTCTCTACTTGACTTCCAACATTTTGGAATTGCTTGCTCCTGTGCCCTTATGAGGTCATCACAGCACCTTCAAAAATATTTTACCAGGGGACCTTAATCACTAGTTCCTTGTGCAGCCTGAAGTTACCACAAAACTTAAAAAATAAATTTTGGCAACTTTGTTGTTTTCTAGATCATCAAATAATGTAGCTTTAGTCAACCAATTTTGAGAATTTAAAAGTATTTTATTTTATATACAAACTCTCATTGTTCAAGCATACAGAACTTTCTCCCTAGTCTCTTTTCCTTAAGTAGAGACAACATGTTTGATATCAGTTTAAAGATATTTACTAAAAGCCTCTTTGTGCCTGTTATTCCATCTTCCACTTAATTTTAAATTCTATGATGTAGATGTCCAATTCTTCTGATTCAAGGAGATTTTACTTTGCAGATTTAGTTCTAAGCTTGACTATGGCAAATTTCATTTCCACTCCATCAGCTCCTGCACACATTTCTCATTTTCAACATGAATTCCTTTAGAACATGAGCAAAGTAAATTTTAGCTTTGGGACCACAATTCAGCAACATATTGTGTCTGCCAGTCTCTCAGAACGATGGATCCCAGTCCATCCTTTCACATATTTTTTCCCAATTATCTTAGATTTTTTTTTTTTTTAAGACAGAACAAAATGGTTTCTGTCAGTTCTTTCTCTGTTTGCTTCTTGACAACAGATCCTCATTACTGAATTAGTTTTGAAATAAGAATATCCCTTCTTCCTCCCCAGCCCCAAGTGACCTCTGTCACTTCTTTTTGAACCTGAACAAATCCAAAGCTTTCCCCACCTCTTCTAGCCAGCTGGATGTCTGGTTTCACTCTTTGAGAATTGAGATAGTTCTGAGGAACCAGGTGAATCCATTCGTCGGAAGGCAAACCCGGCAGAAACAATATAGATGCAGACCAAATATGCTTATCTAGCCTCTCACTGGTGAAGGCAAGCACTTATTTTCCTAGCAGCTAACTGGATTTTTCCAGTCACTCTAGCTGGAGCTGAATCTCAAGGGTTTTTCTGCTCAAGACATAAGGGGTGACCCATTGAGTGTACGACCATCTGTGACAGCTGCGTTTCAAAGGCTTCACGGCCCATCTCTTGTGCTACATTCAAAAGATTAAACCACCTGTTAAACAAACTTGTGCAATTTCTGGTGGGCTATGCACAGTGTTCGTTGGGGAAATCAGGGACAGGCTTTTAGAGCCGGAACTCATGTTCCCATTTCATGCTTATGATGCAGTAAACTTTAGCATGAAGCCATCAAATGCCGTGCTCTGATGTGTAAGAGTTTTTCTTCTGATAGAGATTGCACTGCACCTGCTTTATAACCCATTACATCACTTTCTCAGATATCCTCAATCTCTGACATTATACCCAATGATTTTATGACAGAGATTTATAACTTCTGAAATACTATAAGATTTATAATTTCTGAAATATTATAACTCTTAAATGCAATAAGGATTTTTAAACTACCCCTAAGTTTCTCTCCAGGTACAACAAACCTTATCCAAAAAGCTCCTTAAGCCCAGGAATGACATTTTTGAGGATCTAAAATTGAAATCTCTTGTTGCAGCCCAAGACCAAGATTATTTCTCCTTAAACCACTTTTTCTAAGATAAAAATAAAATAGAATCTCTTTAAAAAATCAAATAAAATGAAACATTGACAAAACAAAGCATATAACTGATCATATATTTCTTCTCTTGTGCTGAGAATCAGCCACACAAGTCAAATGGTGGACATTTTGCTTATTGTGTTACAGGAAACCACTCAGACAATGCATCAGTGAGAGCCACATTAATACGTACTTGGAAAGGAGTTAAATTAAATAACTTAATGAATTAAATAAATAAATTATTATGGAAAAAAAATATTTCCTATTCTTACTGAAGAGCATGTAAATCTTCAGATTCCTACAATAGTTATTAGGAGGCTTATCACCAGGCTCAGGTAAAAGTTTTTACTCTGGTGGAAGTTCAAAGCCTGCAACCTTTTTCCCCTGTAGAAACTGAGACTTTGAGAACTTTTTCTGAATTAAGAAAAAAAAAAAAAAAAGAAAAAGAAGGGAACCTACCTGGATACAGATCACCCATACCCCATATTTTGCACAGTAATCATGATTACCAGCAACAAAGGAGGTAAGTGGGAGGTTGATACAACACATATCTTCATAGCTTTTACTATTTTGGGTGTGCTATAAAACAGTTTTCACTTTGGTTAGATTGTCTCCTTAATATACAATTTTTGTTGTATATGATCTTGAAGAAAATTATTATTTTGAGGTCACTCTAAATAATTTATTCACCTTCAATTTGAGCACTGAATAAAAAAAAATAATCATAATTGTTTCTTGCACAGCATCACAAACAGCTCAGAGAAGAGCAAACTTTTCTTCAGAATGGAAGCTTTGCTGGTTAAAAACTTTAAATTAGAAGCCCATGCAAACCACAGACTGTTCAAGAGTCACTGTAAAAATTAACAGAAAAACCTTTTTTCTGTTTGACCCACAAGACCCCCTAGTTCTATTATATAACTTCCTCACCATAGTTTTGAATTTTTTCTCTGTGTTTATGAAGTTCTTTTGATTCCCACATGTTAGACTCAATATAAGTGTGGACTTTTATTATTGCCATTATTCACATTTGTGGAACTTTTTGTAAAAACTAATTCTGTCTCCAGGTGGTGATTGACTCTGAAAGGAAGATTTGCAGGAAGCAATTAATGAATAGCATTTTCATCACTGTCCTTCTCAAACCATAAGTGCACCTGAAATCAGCCACAAAGGATTTGCACTGTATTGTTTTATTATTTCTCATCCTGTTTAACAGATGGTTTCTGAGACTCATTCAGAGTCTCCCTAATTTTTCTCTGTCTATTACAGATGCTCTTGAGTACATAACTATTGTGCTCTGCTCTTACAATTGTTTAATTTAAGCATACCACACATACCGTACTAAATTACAAACACAAAACCTCAGGAGGAATAATGCAGCAGTTTCTACCTGTAGGCTCTGACAGATGGGCTGCTGTAAATTTCCTTTTCACTGGGATAGGTTATGGTTTTATCCTAGTTTTTAAAACTAGTTAAGGCAGACAAGATTTTCAGTGCTTGAAGGGGGCCAATAAGAAAGGTGGGGACAAACATTATCAGCACATGTGGCAATAGGGCAAGAGGTAATGATATAAAGCTGAAGGAGGATCAATTTTTATTATAAGATAATGAAATATAAGGAAGAAGTTTTTTACAAAGAGGTTGGTAAAACCCCAGAACAGGCTGCCCTGAGAGGTGGCGGGTGCCCCAACCCATGACAGGTTCAAGATCAGGTTGGATGCAACTCTGAGCAACTGAATCTGTTTGAAGATGTCCCTGATTACTGTAGAGGGACTGAACTAGATGGCTTTTAGAGGTCCTTTCTCACCCAAAGTATTCTGTGATTCTGTGAGTTTCTACCACAATAAAACATAATAACCTTCCATCTAAGCTAGTCATCTTGACTCCATTTTCTCTTTATCAGTGAAAGGAAATCAGCATTCCCACATATGGCTCACCCAGAGAGGCTCTTTAGAATGCCACTCACCCTGGTGTTGAGCTCTACATCTTAGATTTCCAAAAAGAAGAGAGATTTTTCCCAACTCTAACGATGTTAAGGGCTGTGGATTTAAGATCTGACCCTGTGAGCACAGTATAAGGGCCGTGTCTGCTCAGGCAGACATCACTTTCCTTCTGTATACTTCCAGACACAGATAGTGAGGGAGGAATAAAGATTCATTTGAAATCTAAATACAGATGTGAACAGACCAGGGCACAGTGTTGCATAAATGTAATTATACAATACCCAGACAGGAGCTTTTGTCTGGATATCTTGCAAATAGGCAAATTTAGCTCTGTTTGTTTGAAACCACAGTTTTCTATGGTACCTTAAATTGCTAGCATACAAAATAAGGGAGGAGAAATCCTTGCTAATCATAATTTAGTAAATGGTAGAAATTGCTTGATACATAGATAGAAAAGTACATTGTTCTAGCTGATTACAGCCTTGCACATTATCACTTCTCTTGAAAATGCTTAAAACAGAGGTTGGTGAGAGAAAGAAGCCAGACCCAGACCGCTTTTGTTGAAAAAGTGAAGGTCTTCCGTGCTGTGATAAAACCAAATGGCTCTTTGTTACCAATTTCCTGATGTAAGCTCTAAAATATTAATTTCACTAACCTGGATTGAGTTTTATGTGACAAACTGCTAGTTTTACTGAGATGAAAAGCCCTTCATCTGCAATATAGGCTGCAGGATTTTCTTTATACTTTTCTTTTGTTTTCATTCTTAAATTATTTGAATATTTACTCTCCTTCTGGAGAAGAGCTATATTCCTCTGAGCCTATGTTAAACAGGATGTACCTACAGGTCTAATGGACTCTCTTTTCTGACGTAATTGCAAAACAATGAAACTGTGTAGCCAATCTTATTAGCTATTAATAATCACTTTAAACAGATCACTTTCTAAATTCTATTTCTGATGTCCTAAAAAAAAAAAAAAAAAAAAACTCAGAATCTGCATATTATTGAGCCAGAGACACATAGATCTTAATAGCTGTCCTTAAAGTATGAATATTGATGCTGTCTGCACTGTGTTCATCAACAAGACATAACTGTGAAGGCAACTTGGAAAGGAGGAAGTGAAGAGAGAGGAAAAAATCCTTTTTGCAAGTTTTTTTCATAATTTTGGTTACACTATCAGTACACGATAGAGAATGAAAATAAAATGACTACATGCAACAGAAGTTACATCATCTTTGTAAATATTTTGATACACACATAGTTTAATTAGTCCTAAAAACAGGAGGCTGTCAGAATTACTAACAGTGTGCAAAGTATAGACATAGACCTGCTTAGTATTCAGTGCAGTGCCCCAAAGCACACAGTGATTACTATAGTTTATCACAGATACCATAAACTACTATAGTTTATCACAGATACCATAAACTACTATAGTTTAGAATAACAATATGGTTATTTAGCATTTTAGGGTGCTAAGTTTGAAAATAGAGGAAGGAAAGATGATTTGACATCAGAAATCTGAGATCCTGTTGTCAGCTTCACAAGCCTTTTTGAAAGGCTACAATCCTGATGGTTACAAGGTGCTCTGAGAACCTTCCTCAGGGACACCACCTGCACACTAAAAATCTCTGTGAAGTGGATGGAAGCATATTCAGATGCTAAAATCTAACACTGTATTTAGACCCCTTAAAGAGCTGGAGAGCTTAAAAAACTGATGACAGCATTGGGGCTGCTATATCCCTCTTTAGAGTATTGTTTTATGTGTAAGATACCGTTGAAATAGTCAGGAATCCTGACTATTCTGTTTTCCCACATATGAAATAGCCTCAGCTCTGTGGCCTTGGTTGGTGATCTCTGGGCAGGGGTTGGTTCTGGCTGTTGTCAGATGTGATCCTGATCCTGCCTTTGGAGTCCTTACTTCTGTCTTCTTCTTGGATGTGCCTCTTCAGCGTGGACTCATCTGGGGGCTGGACTCTACTCACCTCAGGACTATGTTTCAGGACTGCCTTGTGCTGGTGTACTGGATTTGGCTGGGGATAGAGTTAGGTTTTTCCCACTGGCTGTGTTTTGGGTTTGTGCTGAACACAGGGTTGATAACACAGAGATGTTTTTGTTATTGCTGAGCAGGGCTTGCACAGAGCCAAGGCCTTTCCTGCTTTTTGCACTGCCAGGCTGGGGAAGGGATGGAGGTGCTTGGGAGATTAGGAGGAGACACAGCCAGGACAGGTGACCCCAAGTGACCAAAGGGATGTTCCAGACCATGAGACATCATGTTCAGTGTACAAAGTAGGGGTGAAGAAGGAGGAAGGGGGAATGTTTGGAGTGATGATGTTTGACTTCCCAAGTCACTGTTGCACGTGGTGGGTTCCATCTCTCTGGAGGTGGCTGAACGCCTGCCTGCCCATGGCAAGCAGTGAAATAATTCCCTTTTTTGCTCAGCTTGTGTGTAAGGCTTATATTTTCCCTATTAAACTGTCTTTATCTCAACCCATGAGTTTTCCAGCTTTTACCCTTCCAATTCTCTCCCTGATCCTGCTGGTGAGAGAGTGAGCAAGATTCTGTGGTGGGCTTGGGGTTTGGATGTGGTTAAGCCACAACAGTTGTCTAAGCCACAGCCTTGTGATAATGTGCAGCTCCTCACTAGTGATTCCTGCTTTCCCTGTCCTTACAGATCATCCAGCCCTTGCAGCTGTCTAGCAGTAACTAGCCCAGCTCTGGTTTTTACACTGAAGTCACTGATGTATGTAATGATCTTTCATTTACTTCAATAACAAGAATTTGTTCATGGGCGAATACTTTCCTTGCATGTAGGAAACTTATTACCTGAATTCTCATCAGCTTAGAAAATGAGGGAATTGGCTCTTAATCTCCACTGTGAGGCTTCTCAAAATGAGAGAGGAGTCTAGCAGGACAACATCTCCCCAGGTCCCAGCAGTGGGGACATGCCTGTCTGCTCCTGCTTCAGCTCCTGCTTATGGGCCTCTTACTGAGGAAATAAAAAGAAGCAGAACCAGAAGCTCATGAGTGATGCAATCCACTGAGCAGCAAGAATTTTAAATTATGATGAGCCAGTATTCTTTGTAATAGTCTTGGAGCAAATTGATGAACAATCTCTAAAATAAACCGCATTTTTATCTTTGGAATGATAAAGAGATTCATGCAAGGAAAATATGTTCAATGATCCATCACAATGAGAAACAGGGATAAGTTTGATGAAAATTCTCCTGTTGATTCTCTCTTATGAGAGAATGTTATTTGTTGTGAAAGTTCTACGTAAGGTAAATTTACGTGCAGTTGAAGCAACAATTAAATTAGAAAGACAGGCTCTGTTAATTGCTGGGGATAGGACTGGGACCTTTGCAGAATTCTTCTTCTAGGAACCATTTCCTTTGGGCCAAAATTCACCAAGCCAAACTATTTTTTAAACTAAAGTCATATACTTTGAGAACATATATTTTTTTCCAAAATATCAGTCTCTCTTCACAGCTAAGAGCACCAAAAAGAAAGAGTCAATGCAGATGGGTATTCACTACATGGCAAGGAATTATTTTTACATAGGACAGGTGATGATATGATTGCACAGAACATTTATTGCTCCCCTGAAACAGTGATGGATTGGGTGAAAAGACCAAATTTACACAACTGAATCACAGACTTTTTAGGTTTGGCAGATGAGGGGAGTTCTACTCAATGAGGATATACTTCTGACCGTATCTTTTATGTTGATGTCAATGTACTACTGTAACAAACTCCAACATTTTGCCCACCATTTTTCAGTACGACTGGAAATTTTCCTGAACTTCTCAATTAAGAATAAGATTGAATTCAAACAGCTTGTGCATGAAGTGAATTTTCGCTCAGGACTGGAGTCCAATTTGTGCTCAGAATATAACTATATCCATCTACTGCTTCTCCCTGGTAATTAGTAGTTTTATAGAGATCATTTTTACAGTCATGTTCTTGCATTATGAGATACGTGGAATACAAATTTGCTTAACATTACTTACACTATAAAAACCAGAATAAATGCAGGGAGCTAGTGTCACTGCTCCTCACAATCCAGCACATTTTGCATTTCCATTTAGAAGAAAATTCTAACTGCTTCTTTGAGTGATATTATTTAACTGAAAAGCAAATGACAATATCACTTCAATGACAATGCATCAGCTAATATTCGTCTATACTAAAACAACTCCAGCCCAAATAATTTTGGTTTCAGACAATCGACTCTGTACTATTAGCCATAGGATAATTAGAATACAACCAATCTTAGTATTATAATTACTTGCAGTTTAATTCTCACATTGACCTGATATTGCACACCACTATGGCTCATTACACTTGTTTTATTAACACAGTGTACCAAAAATTATGTTAACATTCTTGCTAGCTACAACATAATCTTCTGGTTCACCCACACACAAAATAGCCTCTATTAAAGATGAAATAATAATAATAAAAATATTGCAGTAAAACGTAAATGCTTAGTTAGATTATGATTTCCAAGAGTCAAAACAATTTACATAATTGCTCAGATATTTCTCGCTGCATATTCCTAACCATTTTATTTTACTTAGAAAAATATATTTGTATATGCTTCTCCAACATTCAAAGACACTTTTTTGTATGACAGCAGGAATTGAAATAAAATGAGTTCATAAAATCAGTGATGCCAATGTATTAACAGTTTGCCCTCAATATTTTTCTATAATGGTTATCAAGACTGCATTAATCTGTCTCATTGAAAACTATTTATACACCCCTAATCATCATTAAAATGTTATTTTGTCTTCAGCACAACAAATTAATCTTCTTTTCTATTAAAAAGAAATAATCTGATTTTTTTCCCAGGCTTTGCCCCTTAATGATGCTTCTGTGAAGCAAACACAAGACAAAGCTTAAAGATAAAGAATTAACAGAAGAAATGAAAGGAGAAAACTATAAACTGTTAATAGAAATTGCAGACAAGGTTTCTCAGTCTCCACATTAATGGTCTATTGTTGCTGAAGGCTCTTTAAGTGTATCTTTTTTTCTGAAACACACACAGATATTTACTGATTCTTAAAACTGATTAACAGGCAGGCCACGAAAGCAAAACCTGAGGATCAGTCATGGAAGAAGCCACACTGCCCACATGTCTGAGTAAAACAGGACTGAGGCAACAGCTGTATTAAACTCAAAAGCTATTAAAATTCAAAGTTATAAGATTAGACTGATTTTTTTTAGGCCCAAGTCATTAATCTTGGTCAAGAGTTCCAGCCTTTACTTTGAGACTCTAGAGCCAAGAATAATGAGACACGGTACATTATGGCACATTATAACACATGACAGTACATCCTGTGAATAACTGAAGTTATTTAGCAAGACTAGCAACTTAAGAAATTCACACGGGATTTTAAAAAAGAAAAAAACAAACAAAACAAAACAAGCAAATACTGTAATATACATTATACATATATATATATGGAATTTTCCAGATAGAAAGTTTAAAAGATGGCAGTTATTAAGAAAACAAACTGCACAAAGAGGCAGTTAGAGTAGAACAAGCATCTCAAATTTGCCTGAAATATTAATATTTATTCAATAGAAGTAGTCTGCTTTTACAGATGCGGCATCTTACACCAGGATAATGGCTACAATCGTACAGACTCTTCCTGAACAATTGAATGAAGAGGTGGTGTTTACAACTTTGGGAAATGAGAACAAAGTGGCAATTGCCAACCATCTCGAATGTGTTTCTGCAGTCGAAAGTTCAGCTCAAAGGCAACCAAACATTTAAGTCTTAGTTTGGCAGCTTTAATTTGCCCACATCCAATATGCATTATCATACTGAAGATTCTGTTCTGGTGATCTTTTCATTATTCCTCCTGATTGAAAGAGCAACGAAGTTGTAGCAAGAAAGTTGAATAACTTTTGCCTTAATGAAGTTGGGGACTGTAAAGTTAATTTCATTCTGACCCCCTGCCATGGGCAGGGACACCTTCCACTATCCCAGGTTGCTCCAAGCCCCATCCAACCTGGCCTTGGACACTGCCAGGGATGAGGCAGCCACAGCTTCTCTGGGCAACCTGTACCAGGTCCTCACCACTCTCACAGGGAAGAATTTCACCCTAGTACCTAATCGGAACTCCCCCTTTTTTCAGTTTAAAACCATTCCCCTCTGTCCTGTCATTCCAAGCCCTTGCCCAAAGTTCCTCTCCAGTGATTCCCTTTAGGCACTGGAAGGGGCTNTTGCCTCCAGAGTGTGACTGCACCACACACCTTGGTGTGATCAGCAAGATTACTGAGGGTGCCTTTGATTTCATTGCTCACGTCACTGACAAAGATCTTATCCAGACTCCTCAACCTAGGAGAAAAAATTATGTAACAAAAAAAACCCCTTAGGAAATATCTTTGATTTTTCATTCCCAGCATGTCAGATAACTGGGATAATAGCTCTTTCTATGCACCTAGTATTTTCCCCACATAGATATAAAGATCTCAACTCTGTGTTACAGGAAGCAAACACTTTAATGTTGCTCTATATTAGCCCTTAGATTCCAATTTGTCCCTCACTATCTCAGACAAGTGGGATCAATGTAGATCCTTTGCCTTCTATTTGACTAGTCTTAATTATGTATTTTCTGTCATTCAGCTTTATGACTGGGTAATAAAAGACAGGTTTAATGGGCCAGTAGTCCAGGATGGGAAATCATCCAGCTAGTGAAGCATTGAGGACATCAAATTAGTGGCACTGCTGATCAGTTTTTTTCCCCAGCCCGACATCTGTTTGTAAGCACTCATAGCCAAAATTGTTTTGAAAGGGAATGTCAGCCTTAGGCTTTGGAGCTTGCATCAGTGAATCTCTCCACCTCTTACTACTTGTTATTTTCTGCTGTGAAATGAGACAATGCATATAATCATGCATGAGGGAGACAAAATTATTTGATGTTTGATCTGATGAATAGAAGTCAGGGTTCTTGGGTTGTCTTTAGCATCATTCCTGATTCTTGTTTTATCTGCGTATTTAAAATGTACTTTAGGTTAGAGAACCTAAACCACCACGCATGGAAGAAAGGTTTCTGGAAACCTTTAGTTTTAATTAAATTGTCTTTGTTATCTAATGAATTTTTTTTTATTTCCTTGCCAGAAATTATTCTAATAAATATGACTACTGCTAACAATCTCACTGAACTTAAAGATAAAATGAAAGAGTATTAAAATATTCATAGACTTTTGGAAAGAAAGAACTCTTGGGACCAGTGTTCTGGACTGTTTTATAGTGCAGACTGAACATCTGCTTCAAGCTAACATTTGCTTGGAAAATAGAGTGCCTCAGAAAAAGAGACAAGGAAGAAAACTGAAAGAATCCCAGAGGAAACCCATACCAACCATCATTAGCAGTAATTATCATACAATATCAATGATTATATAATAATCCTATGATCATAATATAACTACAGTGATTACTCTATATTAACACTGTGCTAATACTGCTGTACACATTAATGTATAATATATGAGCGCATGTAAATGTAAATACTTATGTAAATGAGTGTTTTCATGAGACTTCTGTGTGTTTGCCCTCTCAAATTCAGTTGTTATGGTTCATTTTATATATGTGTTATAGCAGAGCAGAAGTGACACTGAATAAATTAGACCACAGCTCTGTCTTGTCCCTCCATACTATCATCAACAGCAGCAACTTGCTCAGAGACAGGACATCAAAGTAGATGAAACATAGGAAATGCTACTGCTGTCTCCTTGCATATTTGGGGAATCTAAGGCTCAGGCACTTCCTGAATTAGGAATGTCATGTTTTCCTTTAAAACTCCTAGCATATCTGGTCGAATCACATTTTTAACCCATAAAAAAGTATTTTACATCTGTAATTCCTACAGCAATGAATTTAATAGTTTAGTTTTGCACTCTGTAGGAAAGCGTTTTGTTTTTTTTAGTATATAATATTCTTAATCAATTGATTCTCCCCCAATCTTGTCATGCTAGGAACAATGTATGCTCTTTATATTAGAAATATTGAAAATTAATCTTAAACCTCTAAATATATTTAGAATTGATCTTAAAGCTCATCATGCCATTTTTACCACCCAAAATAGAGTTAAATACTTACCAAAAAAGTTAAATAGAAAGTCTATAACCTTTTAGTCTCAACATTAATAGATCTATTTCAAAGAAGAATGTCTATATCTACCTGATATAAGGTAGATATACAGACTAGATGTATAGACTGACAAAAGTAATTACTTTTCATTTTCCACCATTTATTACTATCTTTGTTAGTTCTTCTTTTGGACATTTAGTAACGTGGCATATCTTCCTTCAACTTTGTTTTTTTTTTTAGTCACATAAAACTCTTTGGAAATTTATTAAACTTATGGCCGTAATACTGTTCTTTGTATGTTTGTTGGCTTAATTTTTCAGGCACAAGTTATCTTTCTGAAAGCCACAATGACTTTTTCCCGTAAATTTGTATTTATTCACATATTTGTTATTCCTATTTATACGTTTTTATTAATATGTTTTTTATTCCTATTCTTTCTTGTAGTAGATATGAATTTGCTCAGCAGAACTCAGATTTACTGGTCTGCAGCTCCCTGGACTGCTCTGCACGTGCCATCTTCCATTTCCCTCTTGCTGATTCCATTTTAAGCATAGTTAATAGTTCAGCAATTTTATACTTGAACTCTTTTGGAACTCTTGGGTGAATACCATCTGTTCCTGATGATTTGTTACTAGATATATTATCAGTTAGTTCTAAAACCTCTCCTTTCTCATTTTTATAAGCTGCACAAGCACTGAATTTAGAAAGCCTACAAAAGAACCCTCAAACCTAAAGTCCTAATTCCAGATTTTGGGAAGCTTATGTTCTGACTGCACATCTTCTATACCAATCACTCATACCCTGAAATAAATAATGAGCAAAAGTTAATTTAATTACACCATTTTTTAGTATTAAGTACCCACATTTTAGTCATTCAAAGTTACCTCAGCATTCTCTGTCTTTCATGTGATTATTCAGAATACAATACCACAAAATCCTGTCATTTAGGTGCATTATTCATCAAGATAAAACCACAAATATTGAGGCAGGTAAAGGCAGAACATTAAGGTCTGACTTTGTTCAGACTGTAGGATTTCAATGAGAAACACACACAGAAGGAAAAAGGATATAGTATAGGCACTGTTGATATTTCTATCACTATAGAAAAGTGGAGATAACCTAAATTATCCATTTTCAATCACTATCTAGACAAACAAAACCATGCATTGAAGAAGCTGAAGGCTTAATACATTTAAGTGGATAATGGCCTTATGGGGTTTCTGAGTAACAGCTCATTACTTAATTTCAGATACCATGGTAATTTTTTTCATTGCATTTCATTCATCGCATTGTGTTAATTTTCTGTGTAAATACAATACTATGAAAGTTTACTGTTCCTTTATATTTTTAATTTTTGGAGGAAAACAGCTATTCCAATCCTATCTTGCTTTAGTGAAGCACACTTCTGGAGAAGAGCAGACTATCTAGGCACAAGGCTAAGGAATTTGCTGATTATAAAAATAAAGATTTCTGCACTATTGTGTAATTTTGTCATAACAACAAGCCTTTAACTTTATTGCACAAGTAGAATGAAACAGATTACCATTGGAACTATTCCACTATTTTTTATGAGTTTTTTTTTTTTTTCATTAATTATCTTCAGTTTCCCTCATGGCTTTTTTACCTGTGCTCCATAAAAAACAATTTCTCTTTTTACGGATGTTCCATATTGAAAATGCCAGGCAATTGGGACAAATATAAAATTATTTTTTATATGATAGGGATTTAAAATTAGTCAAAGCAGTATTTTTTGAGTGTGTGAGTCAAATTAAAATGAAATAAAAGTTGCCAGGTTGGCAGCAATGAGAAGTATGTCAGTATTTGTGTTCACAGAACAATGGTACAAACTGTGGGAGATTCTCCAGCAAGTTCTGAAAAATTAATTTTGCCTTAGATAGACGTCTTTTGGCATAAAGAAAAAATCAGTTATTAATAATGTGAATTTTTTTACTTCTGTTAATAAGAATGTTGGGAAAGATTTCAAGAATAGAGTAAAAAGGCACTTTTGCCACTATGCCCCATCTAGCCATGGCTTTGTGCTCCAGATTCCACAGCAAGTGAAGAATAAGTAACACTGAATACAGCAAAATTCTTCTCCAGAAATTTAGTAAATTCAATTCAGATTTTTAATCTAAGAATTAGCCTTGCACAAAATTATCTTACACAAAATTCTGTCCTAATAAAACACAAAGTACTGAGGTGTATGCTTTAAACAAGGAAAAACAGTAATTAATGACTATTAATTAGTCTGCTACCTACGAATCACTCCCATACTTGACTTCTTTCTCTTCACAAATAATTATCAAATAAAGTTAGAACCCTAGCAAGAGCAAAGACATCGGACAGTGAAATACTCTCTGTCTCAAAATACAAGTGAATATTAACATTAAATCCTTTAAAATTCATATATTACACTTGGGGACGCAATAATTTTTTGTAGACACCACCATGTTAGAAGTGTTTGTGTTTCCCAAAGGACTTTAAGGCTTCAGTGTCACTGATCACCAAGTGTTTCTGACCCATCTATGGAGTCAGAAACTGACTCTACCATTCTTTTGTTTGTTTGCTTGTTTTGTTTTTGTTTCTTTGATTGCTTTTTTAAATTTTGGTTTGGCTTTGGTGTTTTGTCTTGGTTTTGGTTTTTGTTTGTGTTTTGATGGGGATCTGCTTGTTTGCTTATTTGTTTGTTTCCTGGCAGATGTCAGGGATTCTCAGCATTGCAGATCCTCAAGATCAAACCAAACCCCCTCCTGGTTTTGAGAGCATTATAATCTTGAACAGGTTACCTGCGATGACCAGTGATCTTGTAATCACAGGCAATCATCAGTGAAATCATATCATTCACTTCAGATGGGAAAGAAAAGGGGGTTAAAAAGGAATGCAACTTCATGAGCAGCAATCCTTTGGTGGGTTGCACTGGGAGATGAACTGCATGGGTCTGTACCCCAGTCCAGGTCTTGGGAGTGCTCAAGGTGTATTTCACTCCAAGGAAAGCATAAATCATCTCTACTTTCTCTTTCACCCCCCCTATTTCCTTCTTTGACTACCAAAGCACACAAACACTTTCAATCTCCTCCCGACCCCTAACAAATAACCAATTAATAAAAACAGTTAGGAAAAAAAGTTTATTTTTAATTAAACTGGGCAAATCCACACAGTTTTCTCCATACAATATGCTGAGAAAGAGGTCAAAAAAAGATCAGAGGGATGCCACGTGACACACACATTCCTGCATCAGTTCAGAATGGAGTGAAATACCTGGATAACTCTGAGGATTTGAACATCCCTCTCAGCCTGACCACCTGCACCCTGCTGGGATTATACTTAATCCTGCGGTTTGGCTTCAGTGGAAAATATTCCAGGACTCAGTGCCAGTAGCTGGTGTGGGGTTTAAATTAGTTGCTGGGAAGGATTCAAACGATACGAAGGTCACGAAGTTTGGTCTGTAGTTTAAGTAGCCCCAGACTAAGCACATCTGCCATAATATCACTCAGATTTTAGAGCAGGCTGAGTGAAAAACCCAACAAAACAACCACCTCATGCTTCCTCAGGTTCTAAAACCCAAGAAACTGTAAGACCTAGAAACAAATGGAATCTAGTGATCCAAGGCAAATTTCACTTTTTTTTTCTTTTTCTTTTTCTTTTTTTTTTTTTAAACTTGTTTATTATATTAATCAAATCTAGGAAAAGAATGAAAGAATTATCCCATGGTTTTGCTAATGAAAATCATCATTAAATGCAAAGACACTGTATTCCCCACCTGAGAAAATATAAAGTGAATTCAAAATTTCAGTGTCTACTTATGACAGGAATACCCCAGGGGTGGCCCATGGTGCTGATGAATATCCTGTACTGAGCACATTGTTGGTGTTAGATTATGGTGTTAAAACATGCAGACAGACACAAGCACACAGAAAACCCTGCATATTTGTGTCACTACTTGTACCAGATGACTAAAAAAAAAATTTACAAGTAATTTTTTTCTCCTTATTAACATTTTTTTAATTGTAGTCAGTAGGAAAAATTATATAGATGGAAACAGAGAGAAAGAACATTTCCTGAGTGACACAGGAAATAAATGCAGTAGTGGTGTAAGGGAAGTCCATCCTTTTCTTCTTTTAGAAACAACACTCATCAGGAGAAGGTGGATGAAGATATTAAGCTGTATCAAACCCAATACAGATTAATTTCAAATAAACAACACACAATACCCTAACTCCCAGACAGGCTCTGGGGCTCTGATCAGCAAAACTATCTGATTAGTAATGTAAATGACTAACACTGAAATCCAAATTTTGATATTTTGTAGACTTTAACATCTTGAGTTTCAAGCGCGATAATGTGCTTTCATGTCATTTTAAAAGAGGCAATTTTCCTGGATCTTCTTTAAATAACTGTGCTATATCAAACCATTTACATTTACTCAGAGGTTTTGAAGTTGCCATTTTGCCTAGATTTTATATAGTAAAATTTGGATACTGTGGATGAGGTATTAACATATGTTTCCCCCTTAATTTACTTTTTTTACTATGATTTTGGGAGGCAGGGGGGGTAAGGGAGGTTTTTTTTAAATTTTTATTTCCATGACTGAACAACTCAAACAATGTCACACTGTGTGAAGCTAATGTCGCTATTCTGAGGCAAGTTGTTAGATATGATTAAAAACAAATCTTACTAACTTCCTAACTCATCTGGGGGAAAAAAAGTGAGTCATTAAGACGAGAATACAAGCAAATCTTAAAAAATCAAAGATTATTAAATTGATTAATCTTCATTTCTTTAAATGCTAGTTCATGCTCTTATTATTAATAACACCATAATGAGCTGTAATTAAATTCTGGCAGAGTTTCTACTTTCAAGTAGTCTGACCACCTACTGCAAGAAAACACTTTGGAAGCTATCCTGATTGCCAGAAATTCACATTTTGTACAAACAACTCACTCTGTAAATGTGGCTGCCTATATTAATATGCTACTTTGCAAAGGTACTTTTATTTTTACATAACTGCTCTTTACTGTCTCACTTTCAGGACAGCATCTTCACTCAGGTGCAGATTAAATTGAAAAAAACCTTGCTTTAGTTCCACCCTAATTAAGAGTATGCTCAGTTTCCTAAACTGGAACTGTAGTAAATAACATGCAAGGGCTGGGCTGAAACCTTGATTTTGCTAATGTAAAAACAGCAACAAGTATGTAAAGAGACACTTGCCCATTGCATGCTCTTTTCACAAGTGCATGCATGCCCCTGTGGGGAAAATGGCAGGATAAATCCTGAGGTATGGAAGGGTTGTGCTGCTTCCAGCGTGGAAGGTGGAGGGGCAGAACTGTGCCCCAGCCAGCACTGCCTGCTGTGGTGTGATCCTGACTCTTCCTTCTCTCTGTTAACAACAGGTTGGTGCCTGGCTTGTGCACAGTGCTCAAGAGAGCAAGATTCACAGGGAAATGAGGACTTCAGCAAATACATGGGAAATTAATAAAATGGCATTTTGCACTCAGCTCTGGAGCAGGGAAAGAAGCGGAGTGACAGCTGCACACAGCTTTTTCCTTACACATTGCTGCTCTGGTGTAAGGAAAGATGAGCTATGGAAGTCCCCCAGAAACTTCCTGAAAACGTTCTCCGAAGTTTTCTTTTGTCTTGGTTTCATCCAGGTTAGAGTTAAATTTCCTTTTAGTAGCTGGTACAGTGCTGTGTTTTGGATCTGTAATGAGGACAATGTTGACAACACAGTGAAATTTTAGTTGCTGCTCAGCAGCGCTCACTCCAGGCAATGTCCAATGTTCTGCCCATGAGCAGGTCCACAAAAAGCCAGAGGAAAGCATGGTCAGGAGAGCTGCCCCAGACTGGCCAAAGGGATACTCCATAACGTGGAATGTCATGCCCAGGACATAAACTGGGGAATTTGGCCAGGAGCTGAAAATTCCTGCTTGGTGACATGATGGACATCAGTCTGTGGGTGGTGACAATCATTTTTTTCCCTTGAGTTTTGTTCCTCCCTCTCTCTCCTTTTCATTATTATTATCATTAATATAATTTTTAAAAATTATTTTGTTTCAATTATTAAAGTGTTTGCTTTTAAATTTTCCTACCCACCAGGAGCAGAGAGGTATGAGTGAGTGGCTGCATGGTACTTAGTCGCTGGCTGGAGTTAAACCATGACAAATATCCAGCACAGGCATCTCTACAGGCTCCTGACTACACACTAGCCACCCAATTAATGGTAACACTATTTTCCCTCGCAAGATGGACTTCTCTCTGTGGTCACTGTGTAACCAACACCTTTCCCTCTGAGGGATTCTAAGGAAAGCTGCAGCACCCTGATCTCGCTTGCAATCAAGCCCTACACTCCTCCAACTCTGCAGGAGTTTTGGGTGGAAGTTTTATAACATGACCTGCTTGCTTTAGTAACAAAAAAAGATCCTGCTGGCATGACTGTCATATGAAAACCTCCACAAGAGTCAATCTGTGTAAATTTGCAGGTCAGCCAGACAAATCTCAGCCCAAGTTCACCTTGAGGAGCAGCCTCTATGGATAAGGTGGGAAGAGACTCTGTACCTTCACACCTCTCCTCCAAGGTGCTCTCCCACCGAAGTCACACACAGTCATGCCAAGTCAGGATTCAGTACATGGGGAGAACAAAAATCTCTGAGGTGGATGGTGAAACAAGTAGAGATAAGAAGTGCTGGGAGCTTTTCAAAACAATATAAATTATGCTTCTATTTAAAATCCATAGCAGTGAAGTGACCTTGCAACACCCTCTCCTGTGTATACCCCTGGCTACATGTCCTGCTTCAGCTACAAGCAATTAGCTGTATTTTTTTTTTATCTCTGAATATCCAGGTTTTACATTATAAACATTTTATCATCTGCAGTGCAGCTATTGTTTTGCTGTAGCTTCTTTTCCTACAGAGCAGCTTGTTATCTGAATCTTAGTCCCCTTCAAATGTCTTATGCTCCATGTTGAAGGAATTACAGGACTTACTGGGTGGTTCACTAGAGGTTAACACAATTATAAATTGAGAAATGAGCCAACAGTTTCATTACAATTGTCTGTGTGTCTGATGGCATTTACTGCAGCCTGGGTGAAGCTGTGGTTGGGGAGAAGTTGTGGAAACATGAAAGCATTGTAATGACATGGAGGTAAACTCTGTATAAATTAATATTTGCTAAAGACTGTTGATAATGATAGAATTTCCTTCCAAAAGACTACAGCTGCCAAATTTTCTACCACAATTTATTTGGCATGAAAAAACATATACCCTTTTTCTTTTTCTTTTTTCTTTCTTTCTTTCTCTCAGAAGGGAAAACAGTGTGAAGATTCTTTTTTAAAAACTATATGAGAAAGACTTCTTAGGACAATGACCAGTGTAAAAGAAATGTTGAAAAATCAAAATCAATTAAAAGTAAATAGAAGTCAGAGTCATAGAAGAACATGCTAGAATCGAGATACGCATTTTGATAATGCAAAAAAGTGATTATTCAAAGGTCTGACAGTTTTCTAGGATAATAATACACCATGACAACTTCAGTAGTTTTAATTCCAAATATTCAGACAACTGTCATAGCTCCATCAAAACAGCAGAAATGGGTTATATTGTGCAGACTTTGAAGATCAAACAAAGAATATGATGTGATATCATGTGAGAAGGTAATATGTAGGAAAGTGCAGGCAACTGATGATGGAAACTCCTTACAAATGTAATTCATTTTTGTCAGGCACTGATGGAAAATGGAACTACATGAATATGCATGGGAAATGAACAGTTAAATGGAATCAAAATGGAGGAAAGAATTAATCACAAATTCAGTAAAAAGTTCAAATAAATAGAACCCTATAATCACTGAGGCTGGAAAAGCCCTCCAAGGCCATTGAGTCCAACCATTCCCCCAGAACTGCCCAGCCCATCCCTAACCAATGTCTCAAGTGCCACATACATGAGGGTTTTAAATCCCTACAGGGATGGAACACTGCCCACTGCCCTGGGCAGCTGTGCCAGGGCTGGACAGCTCTTTCCATAAAGAAATCTTCCCCCTATGTCCAACCTGAACCTCCCTTGCCCAGCCTGAGGCCGTTCCCTCTGCTCCTGTTCCTGTTCCCTGGGATAAGATCCCAAATCCCCTCCTGGCTGTCCCCTCCTGTCAGGGAGTTGTGCAGAGCCACAAGGTCCCCCCTGAGCCTCCTTTTCTCCAGGCTGAGCCCCTTTCCAGCTCCCTCAACCTCTCCTCCTCAGACTTTTGATCCAGACCCTTCCCCAGCTCCTGTTTTCTGGACACAACATAGTTTTGAAGAATTTGCTCTTCTGTGGCATATTCTCCTCCGGATTTTTTCCATTAAATTCCCATTATGATTTTGTAGTCATTGTCTAGGATTTTATTTATTCAAAAATCAGAGAAAAGATGAGTACACGGTTCAGAAGTACAGTCTGTAGTTAGCAGCAGCAATAACAGAATGAATCAGTAAGTTTGGATTCTAAACTGAAAAGATGTCAGAAACAATTTTATAAGTTTTCATCTCATCAAAACACCACCACAAACAGGCAAAGAAGATGGCTGTCTAGCCTCCCTCTGCTGTCAGCAGAAAGACAGACTTCTTCCCAGGCAGATACATCTCATTTTATGAGACACTTCTATGACATGTGATCAATTCTGGTTTTCTGCATGGATTTTACAGGGAGTCTGGCCAAGCCATTTAATCTCACCATTTACAAAGTCTGTAATTAACACAAATGTATGCTATTCTTTGTCAACAATCTTCAAAAAATGTGCCTTGACTTGCAGTTCAAGTTCAGAAGAAAAATTGAAACCTTTCATACTTTGTGTGTAGGGCATTGGTCTGAATTCAGTCCAGATACTTCTACCTACCTCATGTGTAATGTTTTCATGAGAAAATGGAACTGCTGATGTTAAAGTACAGCTACAAAATTCAAAGCAGTTTTAATCCCAAAAGCAGCAGAATTCAGCCTGATTCTAAGGTAAGATATCCATAAAACTACAGCTTCATGATTCATAATATGAGTAAGGAAGCATCTAGTAAACAGTGCTTCATAGTCATGCACTGAAAAATAAAAATAAAAGTAAAATATAATATCATATTCTTGAAGTATTTTCAGTGTCTCAACCAGGCAGCAGAAGGAACAGACTGACAATTTTTGATAAATATACCAAAAAGTTACTCACACAAAAGAAATCAAACCAAAACAAGATGTAAGAAAATAAAGCTAAACAAAACCAAAGCAAAACAAAACAAGACAAAGCAAAAACTTCTGTCTCAGACTCAACTGATATTTCAAGGTTTGAGAAGCATGAAAATAGAGCAACTGTCAAAATGAAAACCTAAAAGTTGACACTCACATTTTCTGTTATCTTGAGCAAAATACAGAGTAAAATCTCATTCAAGTGAGAATATTCAGCTGGTTCTGATCATGAAAACTTACTGTAATCCTGTTTTGAGAATTATTTTCTGGTAAAAAAAAAAAAAAAAACCTTAGAGAAAAAAATACAATGAAACTTCTGTAATAAATCTGCACTCCAAGCAATATATTAGTCCATGTTAAATCATAGAATCACAGAACCACAGAATGGTTTGGGTTGGAAGAGACCTTAAAGCCCACCATGTTCCACCCCCTGCCATGGACAGGGACACCTTTCACTATCTCAGGCTGCTCCAATCCTGTCCAGCTTGGCCCCAAACATTCCCAAGGATGGGGCAGCCACAGCTTCTCTGGGAAACCTGTGCCAGATCCTCACCAACCTCACAGGGAAGAATTTCTCCCTAACATCTGATCTAAGCAGACTCTCTTTCACTTTGAACACTCTCCCCCTTGTTCTACCACTACAGTTCTGGATGAAAAAGGCAGATTTCATGTTGATTCTTTTTTTTTTTATTTCCCACTAAAGGAAAGGGTTGTAGAGGGAAATGCTTTCAAAGGCACTGCTCCTCTCAGATTTTTGCTTGAAGCCAATAAGACAACTCGTGGGCGGAAGGGTAAACAACTGCATAATTCTTTACAGGAGCAAGACTGTACTGGCAAAACTAACAGCTTTGATGACAGGCTTCCCAGAGAGGCCAGGAGCTGGAAGAAACATGAGCTGCCCTCCTAACTTCAGGCTAAATGGATATCAACATATTATCCATGGACTCAACTGAGCCCACAGCTGATTCCTCTGGGGTCAAAAAACTACATACAGGAAAAACTGCTCCATGAAGGCTGTGATATTTCTGCATGGCTAGAATTTCCAGAGGGGTTCTAACACCTACATTAAAAGTGGATTAAAAGCATTTTTCTAGGAAAAAAAAAATCTAGAAAGAATGTTTTACAGCTCAGACTTACAGCACATTATTCAAAGGAGCTTGAGTAGTTAGCTCCCCTCTGAATTTCTCAATGTAATGAATATTTTGCAGTGATTACTAGGTAAAGGCTTTTGTATATTTTCTAAACAACCTTTCAGTAATGCCACAGGTCCTAACTATTAAATATTTTATATAAAGCTGCAATTTAACATTAGTATGGCAAGAGCCTGAATACTTTTAATGTATTTTATAATGATGTATAGGTCCTAATTAGATATTTATCTGTTACACATGTTTTAAACAGTAAGAATCAGGTGTTAATCTGAGGTAAAGTGGCAAGGTTTACCTAAAGTGGAAATGTCAGCATTTTCAAACACCTGGTCCTACATGTTTCTGAAAATCTGATGGTAATTAACAATATACGAGCATACATTTACTGATCTAATGACTTTGCTGTTTGAAAACACTGAAATTAAAATGTTACCTAATCATTTAGTTCTGTATTTTTTCTATCAATCGGCTATGGAATATATGAAATATAATGCGTCTAATACTTAAATATTTCTTACAGCAATGGCTAAAAAATCAGGGAATGGACACAGATAAATGTTCCAGGCTGGGTTGGATGGGACTTGGAGCAACCTGGTCTAGTGAAAGGTATTCCTGCCCATGGCAGAGGGTTGGAATGAGATGAACTTTAAAGCCCTTTCCAATACAAACTATTTCATGATTCTGTGAATGTCTTAGCAATTCATGTCTGTTCAGTGGGGGATGGAGGTTGCCTTGCCACCACATATACATCAAAATAATGATTTACTCTGTTTTTCAGTTTTTGCACAATTTTACTCATGCTATGCAGAAAAAATTGAAAGTGTTTATTCTTTAGGCTGGTGAATATAGCTAAAACTTGCTTTAAGAAGGAGTATAGACAAACCCATTTTTTAGGACATTAAAAATCACAGGCACACATAAAGACTATAATTTCACTGAAGTCATCATAAAATAAAAATATCATTTAAAAATAATAAACTCATTGTTTTTGTTTTCCAGCAGTGTTTCTCTTAAATCACAATTTTAATTGCAGATTGTTTTTTTTCTTGTAGTCCTGTTGATAGATTTGAGGAAAGCAGCATACATCATTATCTGTACTGTGTAGGGATTCACATTTCAAACAACAGTTTTGTCTGGCCAAGCCACTATGGCCTGTCTGATTGTTGCAGAATTGTCATTAAATGGAAATGATGCTCGGGAATATTGAATCTAATGTTATGTCCTGAAATAACATGAATAACACTACAGTTGTTTTAATGAAATTCATAGGAGGAAAATGTCATTAAACAAAGCAACAATATTAGCCCTGGTGCCCTGGTCAAATTCCAACCTGGCTGATTGCATTCTGACACCCACTATTTTTCAGCTGCTTGAATCTGGTGTGCTTGTGTACCTCCCTGTTGTTCATTGATATGTTAATGCCTTACATCACCAGCTCATAGCTGCCTGTCACTCCAGAGTTAGCTGTCTGTCACTCTCGACCACCCAAAGGCTTTTAATGAGGCTGTAACCTCAGTGCATGACCTTGAAAATATCCCTTTCAATCTACCTTCCCAGAGCTCGTCCAGTTACTTAGATATTGCTTAACCTTACAAGTGAGCATAGATAAAACTCACTTCAGTGCTTGTTAAACATACAGCACAGACGCATGTCCCAGTTCTGAAATAATGAAACACTGAAGAGCATTTAATATGTGCTTAAAGCTGGGCACAGAGTTGTCCTCCCACACTCTGGGGCTTCAGTTTAGGTCAGGAAGGTACCTTGAGCAGTATCTGCTCATCACCCCCCACTTGACCATGACTTGCTTTGAACTGTGGAGTGGAATCTGAAATGGATGAAATTTAGGCAAAGATACATTCTAGGAGCACAACTTATACACCTCAGCACCAACTAATTGTGCAGACAACAACCATGGAGCAGAGATAGTAGAAATTTAAAAACAATATCCCAAAATATGGACTCCATAAAAAGTTGCTTTTCTCTACTGTTGGTTCATACTACTGGCTTATGGACACATAGTCAAATTCAAAGGCTTTATTTAAACGAGCAGATATGCTTTGCACTACCTTACATTGCCAAATGTGTTGGCCTTTGTAGAGGGCTTTTGCAGGAAAACATTCTGAAGGCCTAAATTCTGCTTCATTGAAAACTTTTGAAAATGTAGGACCACAATTTGGAATTTCCTTGTTCCCATATTCAGGCAGGATCATCAGGGATGACTTCACAGAACAGTTTTTAGTGTGTTTATCACATCTCACAGGCTTAATTTCCAATATTATGCCCAAGAGCCTCCCCATGCCACTTGATCTAAAACGCTGTAGGTGGAATCCCATCCAGACATTCATGCACAGTAATTTTCCTGTTTGTGAGGCCAGACAAGATCACCAAGAAGCATGTAAAAATATTTAAACCAGGCATATATTTTTATATATGTTGATAGTGATTAAAATATGAAAGTTCAACAAAAGGTAAGATCAGAAAGAGATAGTGCCAAAGATCAGTGAAATAATGTCTTTTTACCAATTACGAAGTAGAGCATTGCTGAAACTTCATCTAGGGGTAATTCTAGGTAATCAATTGTATCCTGCTTTGGGATTAAGTGAATGTCCAGTTCTCTCAGCAAAGTAACTGAATCCACATCCTTCCCCAAGCCCACATCCCTTCCCTTCTGGTGTATAAGCACATGGCACTCATGTTTGAAGCCCCTTTAAACTGCAGCTGGATTGTCACCATAAGGGTTTTGTCACAGCCTGATTTGGGGAGGAAGCCAATGGTGTGGAAAACAGATGTGAAGCTTTAAATGTACATAATCAGGTCTTTAAGACTAATTTCATGCTCAACACTGTCTTGGATTTTCTACAGGTAAAATAAGACAACGAAATGGGGAGAAGAGTGACAGGATAAGTGGAGAACGGTAGATAGGATTGTGTGAGCACAGATGCTAATGAACCAAAAAAACACTGCTTTATTGAAGTGTTGCATGTGTCTGCACAGAAGTCAGATATTTTAAAGCAGTTCTAGTTGTAGATTTGGCATATTTTCTGTTCAGTATCAGGCCACAACCAAACCATTCCAATGTGATCTCTCTGTGGCTCACCAGTACAAACAGTAAGGAAGAAGTAGAGAGGGAGCAAAAGGAAAAGAGTGAGCAAAGATTACTGAAGACATCGAGAGAGCCACAGTCGTTGATTCTGTAGTAGAAAAAATCTGTTGATCTATGGGGGGTGGCAGCTGAAATTTTGTGTACAAATCAAAGTAAGTTCAAGTCTTGCATGTCCCCATTTTACCTGAACACTCAGATAACACAGTCACNGTTTAGTCTGAGGATGAAAACCTTTACTCAAATCTAGTATATTGGGGGAAAAAGCAAACCTCTGTTTAGTGGCTGGCAGCATCAAAGAAACCCAAGGTTTTTTCCACAAAGATCCTGATTGAAACTCTATGTTGAATATATAGATATATATATGAGTATATATAAACCTTTTGACTACAACAGTAGTCAGCGTTTTTCAAGTAAAACCAGAAATTTTAGATGTGATTTGCCAAGGCTACTTCAAGTTCCACAACATGTGAATGAAAAGCACCACAAAGACTTTAATTCACTACAAGTGTGTCACTCTTCGATTGAACCTCTTCCTGTGCTAATAACTCTCAGTAGCACTGTACAACATATGCTGCAGAAACCCCTGAGGCAAGCAAGGAAACCCAAGCCAAAACCAGCAGAGAAGTTGCTTACCTGTCTGAACTCCTCCAGGTCTATTTTGTTTCCCACCAGCACCACGGGGATGTCATAGGTGTGCCGGACACGGTAAATGAGCTCCTTGAACTCAGCTGCTTCTTGAAAGGACTGGCGGTCTGTGATGGAGTAGCAGATAATGAAGCCTTCTCCACCTCGCATATACTGGTCCCTCATGGCTGTGAATTCTGCCTGCAGAACAGGAAGAACATGCTCAGTAATTTAGCAAACAAAATTATCCATCTGCAAATAACAAACTTGCAGAAAACTTCCCCGATTCCCTACACAAATTCACATTGCTTGTTTTACTGCTTGCTGAAATTTTTGCATCTTTCTTATTATCCCCAATAATAAGGATTTGTATCCCCACTAATAAGGATTTCTCTTAGGACTATTTTTTTTTTCCCCCATCAAGGGATCTCTGTCCTCTAAGACTATGAACTTGTTATGAAAGTGACTGCATACATAAAATATTGTCGCATGTATTACCAGAAACTTCTTCAGCACTGCCAGTAAAAACAGATGACTTGCAACTGAATTAATATTAACAGGTGCAAAATAAACTATGTCACTACCTAGGAATTGGAGACAGGTACAAATTCCTTATTATGCACTCAATTCAAAAGCTCAGTAGTATCAAAAAAGACATTAATTTGTTTCCACCAGCTTTGGAAGAGTATCTAAAAAAACAGGAATCTGATATGCAAAAAGTTTTACTTTTTCAAAGGGTCTCAGAAAAGATGGAGGTTTCACTTCAGTGTGGAATAACATCATTAAATGAGAATGAACAATTTCAAACCATGCAAGAATTGGCCCCATTTCTCCTCCTGCCTTTTTCTCATTTTGTTTGTATCTTTATTGTCAGAGCAATGCTTCTTGTTACTGGTATGTTTTTTTTTTTTCAGAAGCTTTTAATAACTGCCACATTGTACAAAAAACTCAAGATTTAGTTTCCAAAAGCCAGTCTCAGGCACTGTGGCATGAGAATATGTTTTAAAGCCAGTTTCTTTCTCAAGTTTGTTTGCTTTTCTTGATCACAGCCCAGAATAACCCAATACCATGGCAACAGTCGGTCAGGATCAGAATCCTCCTGACAGAATCAGTTCTCCAGAGATATTAAGATGCAGGAAGGTCTGATAAAAAAGGAATACACATATAAACATTGGACTATTTCTGCGAGCAGCAGGATGCAGCATCAAATCCTGTATTTTTTGCTCTATTGAGAATTTAGGCTAGGATTTTTTTAAAACAGTTTAGTTTACATATATATATATGCTCAGCCCTTGCTGAAAATTGAAGGGAAATGGATTTCTTAAGATCTTTTAAAAGTCTCAGCCTTAAATCTCTCTCAATAGTTGCTCATGTTGATTGACAATACTGCCTGTGAATAGACTTTCATGTTGACCATTATCATTTATTTATGATGTATCTTTTACCCAAGGGCTTTATATATCATTCAAAACATTTCACCTGCTGCAGGAAAAAGTTCATCCAACTAAGCTTCAAAATGGGAGACTAATAGGCAATTTAAGGGTAGGATTCTACTTTGAGACTGACTCAGAATTTGAAAATCTCTAAATTATCACCCCATAGCACCCCAGGAGAGTTTATTAACTACCAAGATACAAGACAGAGTGGGTCAGGTCATAATGTAGCCCATCCTCTGGAAACTGGATGTGCAAGAAGTAGGGCAGCTGAACACTGAAGGTATCAAACAGAAAGGATTCCACACTCTGTGGTTTAGACAAGACACTGGACAGAGCAGTGTCTCTGTTCCCAGGTCTTTTCCAGCCATCTACATTAGATAACTACTAGATTAATAAATGATGCAATACAAAACTATAGATCACATTCAAAGTCTCCAAGTTGAGAGCAGGGAGTGTTAAATGCCTAAACACAGCCATTAAATCCATTATTCACCCTCAGGCCCCAGGCTTTTACACCAGAACAAAGATTTCACTGCAGCCCCCATTCCATGTGATCCTGATTTTCTCCTCTTTGCATCACTCCCTTAGAACTGTTCTACACCTTTATTAGGAGGGTAGTTTCCTTTATAGGAGGAACAGAACTAGCCCAGGATTCCTTCAGGCTGAGTAGGCAATAGAAGCCTTCAGTGAAGTTAAATTTATGGATTTGCATCTGAATTTAGCTGGCTGGGCAGCTGCAGTCTGCTGTCTAAGCTATCTTCATAAAAAGTGGTAAAAAATTCAATGCTAGTGGACTATAGGCTGCCTCTAAAGCTGGAAAATAGTTATACCATTAGTTATCTAATTATCTATTTTTTGCACCTATTATTTATATTTAGAAGGTTTATGCAACTGAGTAGAGCTGATAGCTGAAAGTTCATGTTTTCACATGGAACAATGTGCCCAGCCCAGATGACCTGTCTCCTTGATTTAGAAATTTCATAAATCAACTACTGTACCACTGTATGACAGCTCTGCACAACCTTTTACAAAGAGTGAGCTCTGTTTAAGTGAGGTGATCCACCTCTAGGAAGTGCTCAGAACTTTGTACATTCATTTATAGCCATTTATGGCAAACCAAGAAGGAATTAGGTCACACGTCTCTGTTTAAGTTGCTCACAGTAAGTGTTGTTCTGAAGCACGAGTACTCCCAGGACCACTCCCCAGGGATGCTTAATGGCTTTCCCTGACTGACAGGAGGCCCTGGGTTCCTAATTTCACACACTGAATCATTCCAAAGGCACAAAGTTCTCAGCTTTTAGGACTGACACTTCTGAGTCAGAATCATCTACCTACACATTCTGGTTCATGCTGGGGCATAGTTAAGACTTTTGATTATAAACTCATAGATGAGTTTACCTACGCAATTTTTTATTATGATACGTTATTACTTCTGATAAATTAGACTAAACAGGCAAAATACTTTAGAGTCGTGTTTGCAATGATCCGTTTTCAGAGGCATTAAGTATTCTGTGCAAGCTGAATTGAGGACATGGACTTGGTTTTCTGTTGTTAACTCAACTAGTCATTTCCATTCCAATTTTTTTATGTTGACTTTCATTTCTCAGCTTTTTCCCCTTGGCACGATTGCTCAGTACAAAGTCAAGGACTCTAAGGTCAAATATAAATAAGCCTAGTTTTTTATTTCGAAAGAAGTGTTTTGTTTCTTTTTCCTTTTCACCAGGAACCTCAACATAATAATATATACTAAAAGAAAGAATAAACTTAATTACCAATAAATATAATAAAATCTTTACAAATCTGTATGCATGCTACATATGAAAGACAAGGACTAATAAGAGATTACATCTCTTTGTTAAGTTTTAACTTGAAGCGTTACCCCAAATTCCACTTTTTTCATGTTTCTCTACAGTAAGAAGAGCTAAAACCAAAGTTGACCTGGGTTTTGTGAATGTTCAGATGTAAACAGAGGCAAAGCCTAAGGTTTTACAGACTTTTCAGTAGTTTTATTTTTATATTTTGTCTGGTTCCCTTATAAAATAAGTTATGCATCTGTCACACTAACATATTCTTTAATTGTTTTTTGCTGTAAAAAGGACCTCTTAAAAATCATTCAGGAATAGTACTGGATAGAATTTTCTACTCAATAAAGGTAAAATACAAAACATTCCCAAGTCAGTAAATGCCAAGGGTAAAAGACAGAAGGAAATCACATCCCCTCAAAGGGAAATCAGTTCTGAAAATTAAAGGGAAGATTTGTCATGCTTATAGCACTTTGCAGCTTCACATCAGTCTCGAGTACTCTCTTGTGTGTTATGACTAAGACTTAACTGAAAAGTGTGGTAAAAACTCTTTTGAAACCAAATCATCATTCTTCTTAGGAGATGTGATACTTGAGAATAAGCATCAAGTTTGGATAGAAACAAAACAAAACTTTTCTAAAAGTTGAAAGAAGGCATAATAACTTTTTCCTTTTCTTTTTCCAGTATAATTGAATGCAGGGAAAAAAAAATGCCCCTAATCCTCATAAGACTATACATTCCTATCTGTTGTTGAAGAACGTTGACAAGAAAGCCTCTTGATGGTTCAGTTGCTCCTAGAGAGATGTCACATTTGCCTTTCTTCAGTGATCAAATATCTGACATGATTTTTCAAAGGTATCATAATGGCCTCGCAATGATATTGAGCAGCTTCCTCAATATACATGCTGCCTGGATGTGTCTCATCCTGTGGTACCAAACTGCCTACCCCCAGCTTGATTCACTTCTCCCTTATTCATCCCCCTCTACTCTCTCTCTTCCTCAAATTTTCCTGGGAGAAAGGAAGCCATGTGTATATTTGTACATTCCATGTTCCTCATCATTAGGATACTCACTAGCTCCAGCAGCAGCCCCACGTTTTTTCTGATCTATGTGGAATTGCCAGTGTACCTGTAGAAACCTATCTCATTGCCTTTTAATCCCTCAAAATTCTCAGTTCTAGCAAGACTTTGTCTTTCATAATCCAATCCATCCACACCAAAGAAATACTTCCATGCCTACCTTTGTGAGAGTGTTCCTTTTTCTGCATTTCATCCTCCTGCATATTCTTGCTTTTTCTAGAAGCTTTTGAAAAAACAGCAAAGAGAAAATGCCTAACCTCTGTTTTCCCTCTTTCATCTTGATATATACTCTTTTATCTCATATTTCCTAATGAGCAAGAGAAAATGTTTCATAAAGAGCAATATTTTTAATGAATTTTAAAAGTCATATTGTTATCGTGGATATATAAAAAGAACTTGTATGTTGTTTTGCTTTTTTTTTCATTAGATATTAGAATATTTTCCAAATAATATCAGTATCTTTATGGCTTCAGAAGAGGAAATAAAGTAATTGAGCAGTAGAGTCACACTACACTCAGATATCTAGATCTTTATGAAGGATTGGTCTATGTGTTCTGATCAAACGTAACTCTGGGTCTCACGTTCAGCTCAGGACAGCCCTCTCTTGCTGACTGAAAGAATCTAGGATGATGTATAATAAAGCTCAACAAAGCCAGTTTGTTTCTTTATGTTTCCTAATAATGCCTCCTGAACAGTGCTGGAGAAGGAATGATGGGCTGGCAAAGCTTTTATGCAACACAGAATAGAAGTTGTTTAGAAGTAGCATCTCCCACATCACCACTTTACACCAGCAGAGCTCTAAAGTGCAGCCATTCCTCCCAGATCCCCATGTTGTGCATAGCTGAGGTGGCTTTGTAAGTCCCAAAAAGGATAAAAGGGAAAGAAGAGAAGAACACACAAAAAAAAAAAAAAAAAAAAAAAAAAAAAAAAAAAAAAAAAGGAAAAAAC
>VWZS01000681.1:0-16623 GCA_013397075.1 Rhabdornis inornatus
ATGAGAAATACATAATTTCTTGTGGCAACGTTGTCCAGTGCCTCGCCACCCTCATTGTCAGGGATGTCTATGTCAGCTCCAAGGGAAAAGGCACAAGGAAAATCCATAGCAGGGAGTCCCACTCACTGCTTTTCCACGGCAGTCCTGAGGACTGGAAGAGTTGTCACAGAATGAAGCAGAAATCAGAGACCCAGTTTTGGATGCAAAACAGCTTTATTAAGTCTAAAGAAGAAAAGAAGTTATGGCACAGAGAGCACCAGGACCAACCACAAGGATGCAATGAAATGCAATGGGCGTTTCCAGTGGCCTGACCAGCAGAGAGAGGGAGGAATAGAGGGGGGGGCAGATGGTCCCACTGGGCTGGCATTGGGTGGTGGTGACAGGAAAGGAAGGGAAGAGAGAGGAGAGAGGAGAAGAAGGAAGTAGTAGCCAAAAGGTCTAAATCCAATGTTCCAGAACTATCTCTTCAATTGAGCATCTTGTTCCTCTCTCTTGGAGGTCTTTGCCCAAGGATGTTGGTGGCAGCATCTTTAGCAGGGACGACAACATCTCTCACCGTAACCGCGGGTGATGCAGGAGATGTCAAAGCCCCCGGAGCTGATGGGCACTCCCTCGGAGCTGAGGATGCTGCCAACGGCAGCGGAGGTGGAGGATCCCACCACGGTGTTCTGTGGGAAGGAGCTGAGGATGGGGCCGGGCAGGGTCACCAGCACAGCAGGCGGCTCAATGACGACGGTGGAGCTCTGGCACTGCCTGACACAGCACTCATTGCAGCTGTTGGCCAGCGGGCAGGGGCCGCAGGGCTGGCAGCAAGGGTTGCAGGGCTGGCACTGCTGGCACTTCTCAGGGCAGGACATGTCTGGAGCCTGGCGCTGCAGCTGGCACAGAGGGCAGGGAGGAAGCAGAGCACACGCACACGTGAGACACAGCCCGCAAGGCACCCCAAACGAGACAAGGCCCTGCTGCCTGCCGAGCTCCAGGCTGTGCAGGCACAAACTGGGCATCCTTTGCCTCAGCCCAGCACGGTCCTTCAGAGCTCAGCCAGGCCCAGCCGTGCTCCTGCCTGGGCTGCATGAAAGTCAGCACCTCAGCCCAGCCTCAGCCTCTGGCCAGAGCACACGCTCTGCCCTCTGCCCACACCACCACCACCATTGCACAACACTCCCAGAAGAACAAGGAGCAGGAAGAAGGGCTGGAAACCTCAATGCTGTCCTAGAGAGGGAGGAGGAGAAAGGGGCTTGCAACTCACCTGGTTCCCAAGGAGGAGGAGGTGATAGAAGTGTTTGACAGAGCCACCAGTTAGGCTGCCTTTTATCCTGGCCCCACAGGGCCTCAGGGCCCACAGTTTGTGCTGCATGAGTGACGATATTCCTGCATGATCCCAAAGGAACGGAAAAATCTCTGGGAACGGTATGGCATGAGTTGGTTTTTCCCTCTACAATGACTTTGCATTTCCTGGCTTACATCATTCCCATTGCCTCAAGGACACTTCATCTGAGTGCTGGTATGCGAGATTCCAGGTTTCCTGGGGTCAAGGATGTGTCAGTGTGGGTAAGAGACATGAATCAAATGCAGCAGGGATCTGAAGGATGGCAGGTGATGTGGGGCAGCCTGGGGCACTGTGGTGGAGATTTATAATGCTGCCAGATTGTTGTAATTCCTGCTGACTGGAAGGGCCTCATCTGATCCCAGGCCTTGCAGCCTTTTGCTCAGCACCTAACGGCTCTGCTATGTGTCGTGTCTTCTTGGTGAACTCTGTTTAACCTCCTCCTCAGCCTGCATCATTCTTGAGATGAATGTAGCACTGCTGCCTGAGCATGTGTCCTGCTTTGTGTGCTCTGAAGCAGCTCTGGACGAGAGCTCCCCAGCATCGGCTCCGTCACATCCCTTGCTGTGGCCTGTGGCCCGTGTGCTCAGCCATGTGCAGTCACGTGTGTGGGAGTGTGGCTGTGCCCCAGTGTGCGCCAGTATCTGCACAGGGCTGTGCTTGTGCCCTGGTGGGAACAGCCCCTGATAGCCTCTGGCCTAGCCAGGGAGGGTTGCGCACAGGGCAGAGCACTTGTGTGCAACCCCCCTGCCCGTGTGCCTGTGCACGTGTGCCGGGCTCTGTGCGTCTGCCTTCCTCTCTGGGCACACCTGGGCATGCTGGCAATGTGTCAGTGCCCCTGGGTGTGTTTCCACAGCTGTAGAAATGTTGGACTCTGCTTTCTTTTCCATGATTTATCAGAAGTCCAAGCCTCAGAGGCCAGCATAGAGGTGCTCGAGTTGGACTTGGGACACTGGGTCTCCGTGGCAGCTCAGACCACTTCTCTTCTAGTTGATTCTGAAGACCCTGGTTAGTGTTTTACATAGAGAGTGAAATTATCTCTGCCCAGGGTGGACAAGTGAGGCCGTTCCCACACTCTGCTTTTGAATCTTCAGAAGGGCACAGGAGTGTTTTTTCTAAAGATGTATCTCCATGCAGTTCTTCTAGGCGAGACAGCACTCTCTGAGGAATGTGTTTGTGAGCTCCAAGGGAATGGGCACAATACAAAATCCACTGCATGTTGTGCCACCCTCTGCTTTTACCACCACCTTTTTTCCTGAGCTCATTGGAACATTTCCCACAGAAGGAAGGAAAACTTGGAGACATAGGGTTGGATGCAAAAACAATTTTATTGATGCTTAAGAAGAAAATGAGGAAGCTCACAGAGTGTACTAAGAGCATCCACTACAATGCGGTAGGGATATCTGTCTGCTTGGGCTGCAGAGGGAAGAAGGCCAACAGGTCCCACTGGGCTGGCATTGGGTGGGGGTGAAGGAACAGAAGGGAAGAGAAAGATAAGAGAGTGTCGTAAGGCAACAATAAGCAACAGCCTAAATATACAACGTTCTAAGATCCATCTTAATTCAGTATCATGTTCTGAGGTCTTGGACTCCAGACCCCAGTGTTCCCAAATGCACTGCCAGCAGCTCTAGCAGGGACGGCATCTGCTGCCACCATAGCAGTTGGTGATGCAGGAGATGTCAAAGCCCCCGGAGCTGATGGGCACTCCACCACAGCTGAGGATGTTGCCAACAGCAGCAGAGGTGGAGGATCCCACCACGGTGTTCTGTGGGAAGGAGCTGAGGATGGGGCCGGGCAGGGTCACCAGCACAGGTGAGGGCTGGATGGCCACATAGGAGCTCTGGCACTGCCTGACACAGCACTCATTGCAGCTGTTGGCCAGCGGGCAGGGGCCACAGGGCTGGCAGCAAGGGTTGCAGGGCTGGCAGCAGGACATGGCTCGGGGTCACAGGTGCACCTGGCACAGAGAGCAGGGAGAAGCACAAAGAGGGGACACATGAGGAGCAGCACTGCACCCAAACCCCCTGCAGCCAAGGCACCTGCTGGCACACATTGCACTGCCCAGCTCAAAGCCCAGGAGCCACCTCAGCCAAGTCCCAGCCTCTCTCTGTTTGCACAAGACCTTCTCTCCTCTGACCTCTTTCAGTAGAGGCAGCTCCAAGTCCTAGGCTAAGATAGCCCCTGTCAGCTGAGACCTACAGCCAGGAAAGAGCTGCTCTTGAAGCAGCAGCAGGAGGAGGAGGAGAAGGAGGAGAATTTCCACTCACCTGATTCCTGAGGAGAGGGAGGCGAGAGAAGCTGGTGAGAGCACAGAGACTTCGGCTGCCTTTTATAGCAGCCCTGCCCTACCTCAGGCTCAGAGGCACCTTAGTGGAAGTAATAATTTTATGACCAGTTCATGTCAAATGTGCACCTTCCCAGCTAATGGTAGGCGCTGTGTCCTGATTTCCTGCACTGCGGCCTTTTCATTTCCCATATAATTCTATGTGCTTTCATATCTGAAGACTTCCGTAAGTGCTGGGTAAGAGGCCCAAGGATTTCTAGGATGTAAACATGTCAGCTCAGGCAGAAGGCTTAGGTGGTCGCATTTCATGTTGTCGGCTGTGTCAGGTCTGTGTGGGTTTTTTGCTAAAATTGTCAGGGAATGTACACTGCTCCCATTACTGCATGTGAAAGACTGCCATGTGAGGGGACATTAAGAGTCCTTTTCTGTTTTTCTCCTTGACTCTCTGTGACAGTCAGTCATTGCTGCACTGACCCCATTACTACAACAAACACTGCTCTCAGGAAAATTCAGCTGGTCTCATTTGCCTCATCCTCTTTGTGTGCAGTCTCCGTTGGTCATCTGTGAACACTAGCAGTGTGTCTGTGACCTGGTCTTTGCCCAGTATACCTGCCCCCTCTCCTGTCAGAATTGCTCCCAACATGTCCTCAGCAGAGTTCTGAGTTTCTGGTATTTTTATGGCCTTCTATGAATATAAAGAATTTTGCTTGACTCCATGCAGCTATGCATGAGCCCACATGAGTCAGCCTGTGTGTGTGTGTGATCCTCATCATGAGGGCACGTGAAGATTCTCTCAGTTGAGAGGGAGCAGAGGGAAACTCCAACATCAGCTGGCATCACTACCCAGGGAAACCACCCACTGTCTCTCCTCTTGAAGGGTTTTCATTAAAAGCAAGCTTCCTGGAAAAATGGTTTGGTCTTTGCCAGATGCAGCCTTTCATCTGCAGGAGCTGCAGCTGCCTGTTCTGACTCTTGCCAAGTTCAGCTGTTTGCTATCAGTGCTTCCAGGCAACCTGCAGCCTTCCTTTTCCCAGAGCCTTACATTCCTGGAAAGGCCACTACCTACATCTGAACCTAGTCTCTAAGCCAGTTCTTCACTCCTGCTCCCTCCATGCCCTGGAATCAGTTTTACCCCGTCTGGCTACTACTGAGAATTTCCTGAACAGATGCAAGGCCATATTCAAACTGATTCCAGAGGTAGACAGAAGTTTTATCCCTTCCTACTGTGTCTCCTGGACTTCCCGTTCCTCCTGCTGCAGCCTGAACATGTGATCCTGAGAGCTCTTGTGCTGAACTGAAACTTTGCAGCTCCTGTTCACTGCACTAGCAGAGACAACCAGACAGAGTAAACTAGTAAAGGAGTGTTCTAAGCTGAGTATTTTTTGGCATTTACTGTAAAGACCAGAGGGAAATGCTGCGCCTGATGCATCCCAGGACACAGTTGGCCTTCCAAGAAAGAAGGAAAGATTGCTGGTCCAGGATCCAGCTGATTGAGTATCCAGGGTCCTGGGAATGCTGCCTGGGTTTTGTGGGGTGCCTTTTTATAGATGTGCTTCCCCACCTTGGAGCTAAGTTTCCTACTTCTATGCAAACTAGTTATCAAGTACAGTTTGTTCTTCTAGACATTTCTAGAAATGGGTCAGAGGGCTTTGGGGGTCTTTGGTGGTCTTGATCCTCTGCATTTTGTTGGCCTTTGGTCAACAGTCCATACTCACTTCTCCACCTCATTCCCAGTCTTGCCCTGTGCTGTGCTTCTCTCCAGCAGCCAGAACAAGGATATTTGTCCCAGAAAAGTGCTGTCCTACCTCCTCCTGACCCCTTCTCCAGCCACATCCTGTTTGTTCTCACAGCGTCTTTTTACCAAGAACCCTCAGGTGGCTCCACATGTGGGTTTGAGACACGAGTCCCTCATCTTCTAATGCTCCTGTACCAGTGCTCAGTGAGATGGACACAGATGGTGTCTGTGCCATGAAATCTGGGCAGGAAGAGCATGGAAGGAACCAAACAGGATCCATGGGGCATTGTGTGCCTGAGCTGTTATTTTGAGCCCAGCTGTGCCTTCAGCAGTTCCTGAAGATGCTGTGGGAAAAAACAGGATGTAGCTGGAGAAGGGACCATGCGGAGGTAGGCAGCTTGATACTGGGACAAACATCCTTGCTGTAGTTCCTGAAGAGAAGCACAACACAGGGCAGCACCAGGACAGGAATGAGGCCACAAAGTGGGTATAGACTGTAGGGGGGGATCAAGGCCACCAAAGACCCCCTGAAGCCTCCAACCCATTTCCAGAAAAGTCTGAAAGAACAGACTGTGTATGAGAACTCATTTGCACAGAAAGCAAGAAACATGGATAGGTTTCTCTGCCCCTATCTTTGGGGCAGAGAAACCTATCCATGAAAAGGTACCCCCCCAAGTCAGAGCACTGTCCTCATGTTGCATTCCACTGTGGAGAACTGTGAGGAGTTCTTTTAAACATAGATGGTCTAGAACAAAATTAAGTCAACTGAGACAACATTGTATGTGAGAACAGTTCTTTGGTAACGAAAAGACAACCACAAAAACAAGAAAGGAGTTGTCCTACTAATGAGGGCTAGAAAAGGAGGAAGGAAAATGGAAAAGGATGGGGGCGGGGAGACAGAGAGAGAGGAGACAGAGACAGCAAAAGCAGGCATTACCATGAGAAGACTGGGGAGTGCCATCGACATCCACGCTGCAGGGGTGTGTGCAGGCTGCCTGCCAGGGAGCCTGTGCATGTTTTGGAGAGGCGCAGCTCCACAGGCACAGCTCCCACAACATTGGGCAGCCAGACACCAGGTGAGTGGGGAATGGGCAGGGGGTGCGGGATCCTGGACTGGGCCGTGGTGGGGATCGTGGTGGCGGGCTGGATCAGAGGCAGACAGGGCTGCATGGAGGTGGCTCAGGCAGGAATGCAGGGACAAAGCAGGCAGGGCAGCAGACAGAAACACAGGGAAGCAGGACAGGCGGCAACTGGGATGGGCGAAGGGGCAGGGCAGGACACAGGCTACACAGGAGGCTCAGATGTCACCTGGTGTCCCGCCAAGTGCCCAGATAGAGGGGAGACGAGTACACAGGGGTGAGCAAGGGCCAGCAAAGGCAGGAGAGCCAAAAGGCAGGCTGGAGCCAGGGCAAAAAGGACAAAAAAATGGGCTAGGGCCAGGATAAAGAAGCATATCTCAGCATGCTGGAGCTAAAGCAAAAACACAAAACTCAAAAGGGCCCCAGACTCAAAAAGCCCAGACTCAAAAAAGCCCCTAAAAGAAAAGATTCAAAAAGCCAAACCAAGAAGCCCAAAGCCAAAAAGCCCTAAAAGCCCCAGAGCTTCTGATATAGTTACTTTTATGCCCCCTGGCTCCTCCCAAAGTCTGCCTGCTGACGGGAGACCATTGGCCCAGTCCAACATTCCACGGCAGTCTGTTGGTGGAGACTTTTTTGCCGTCTGATTGGAGAATGTCTCTGGAGGCTACAGTGTCTTTGGTGTTCCCCTGCTGACTGCCACTCCCTGTGAGACATGAAATGGTTGCCAGGCAAAGTCTCCCCAGCGATAAGGCTTTCTCCCATCTTCTTCTAGTTGACTCCTGCAAGTGGCATATGTGCAACCTGTGATGGCGAACAGCTGGCCTGGAGGCCTCAAAGCCATAAGCAACCCTGACCATAACTCGACCAGCCTATACTAGTAAAGGAAAGAAATAAACATCTCTATGAAGACACTGAAAGGCAGAGAGATTAAAATACAAACAATGGACTCCAGCCAATCCCTGATGAGCATGTATGCAGGCTGCTATTGGCCAGTGAGACCGAACCTGGGGGGTTTGAAAACCCTATAAAAGAAAGCTGTAAACAAAAAAATTTGCTATTGCCACATGAA
Source organism: Rhabdornis inornatus (assembly GCA_013397075.1). Lineage (NCBI taxonomy): Eukaryota > Metazoa > Chordata > Aves > Passeriformes > Rhabdornithidae > Rhabdornis > Rhabdornis inornatus. Next base: position 7,495 of record VWZS01000681.1, read on the forward strand.
CCTTGGAGTGTCATGTTGTGTCCATCTCAACTGCGACACAAACCCTCCCCCACATGCCTCTAACAACCAGTATTGAGACTGAAATCAAGATTAAATTGGCTCCTCACACCTTGGACATCCAATGGACTGGACTGGCACAGCTGGATGGATGCTGAAACCAGGACTGGCACTCCAGCAGCTGGATCAACACTGAAACTAGGACTGAGATCTCACTCACTGTATCAACACTGAAACTGGAACTGACATCATATCAGCTGGATGGAAGCTGGAACCAGGGCTGGTGATCTCTTTTTCTCTCTTTCTCTTTTTCCCTTATTAATTCATCTCTCCCTCTTTAATTTCTCTCTTCCTTTTCACCAAACCCCTTAATCCAAAACACACTGCCATTGTTTATATAGTAGGTCTGGGACTACTATAACATATCAATCTCCACACCAAGTGCATAATTTGCTAATAAAACATTCTGATGGTTCATGGACCCTCTGACCTCTACCATTCCTTTTGACCTTGAGCATTTAAGAACCTTGAGCGTTTCCTTCGCTTTAATGGTGCAACTCCGCAGTCTGCTCAACTTTATTGGCAGATACTGATCCCAACTTCTGCATCACCTCAGCCCTGCATGTCTGGAAAGCAGCTGGGTCCTGCCAGGTGCTGAAGGACTTTATGAGTCCTATCTCATCTGTCTTTGGCAAAATATGCTGCTCATGGGGCCTAGACTGGGTAATGCAGGAGAGGAGAAGGAAGAGATGAGGCTGTGGACTGTCTCTGGATATTGCTGTTTCCGTTCCTCATTCATGCCACCTTTTGGAGCCATCTTTTCCCTGTTTTCCATTGGTTGTGGAGTAGCCAGGGATGTTCTTCAGCAGATCCAAAGGAAAAGGCAGAAAGTTAAATCCACTACAGGGCGTCTCACACTCTGCCCCTCCACCTTTTACCCTGAGCATACTGCAACAATTGCCATGGAAAAAAATGAAGATCAGGATGCCAAGGCTCAGATGCAAAACAACTTTATTGAGTGTAAAGTGGAAAAGGAGATAGCTCACAGAAGCCAAGAGGAGCAGCCACTAAGATGCAGTGGAGCTCCTGCAGAGTGTGCATCTGCCTGCCCTGCAGAGGGGGGGAGTGCAACACATCCCCCTAGGCTGGCCTGGGGAGACATGGACAGCGAATAAAAGAGAGGGGAGAGTAGAAGGAAAGAGTAGCCTGCAGCTCTAAATACAATGTCCCAAAGCTCTATCTCTGCCCAGAACCAGGTTCTGAGGTTGTGGAGGTTCTTGCCCAATGAACCAATGCTGCTGGTTCATTGCCAGCAGATTTAGCAGGGACGGCATCTGCTGCCACCATAGCAGTTGGTGATGCAGGAGATGTCAAAGCCCCCAGAGCTGATGGGCACTCCGCCACTGCTGAGGATGTTGCCAACAGCAGCGGAGGTGGAGGATCCCACCACGGTGTTCTGTGGGAAGGAGCTGAGGATGGGGCCGGGCAGGGTCACCAGCACAGGTGAGGGCTGGATGGCCACATAGGAGCTCTGGCACTGCCTGACACAGCACTCATTGCAGCTGTTGGCCAGCGGGCAGGGGCCGCAGGGCTGGCAGCAAGGGTTGCAGGGCTGGCAGCAGGACATGGCTCGGGGTCACAGGTGCACCTGGCACAGAGGACAGGGAGAAGCACAAAGAGGGGACACATGAGGAGCAGCACTGCACCCAAAACCCCCTGCAGCCAAGGCACCTGCTGGCCCACGTTGCACTGCCCAGCTCAAAGCCCAGGAGCCACCTCAGCCATGTCCCAGCCTCTCTCTGTTTGCACAAGACCTTCTCTCCCCTGCCCTCTCCCAGCCGAGGCAGCTCCCAGCCCTGGGCTATGACAGCCGCTGTCAGCTGACACCTACAGCCAGGAAAGAGCTGCTCTTGAAGCAGCAGCAGCAGGAGGAGGAGGAGGAGGAGGAGGAGGAGGAGAAGAGGCTTTCCACTCACCTGATTCCTGAGGAGGAGGTGAGAGAAGTGGATGAGAGCACAGAGACTTGGGCTGCCTTTTATAGCAGTCCTGCACTGCCTCAGGCCCAGAGGCAGCTTAGTGGAAGTAATAATTTTGTGACCAGCTCATGTCAAATGTGCACCATCCCATCTAATGGTAGGGGCTGTGTCCTTGTTTCCTGCATTGCTGCATTTTCATTTCCTGGCACATGCCATATTATTTCCCACTTGAGGGCTTTTCTAAGTGCCAGGAGGACAAGCCCAAGGATTTCTGGGATGTAAACACATCAGGACCTACAGAATGTTCAGATCAAGGGCTGCTGGCATTCCATGTGGTCAGCTGATGTGAACCTGTGTCATTCCTGTGGGTTTGTTTGTGGCAAAGTTGCCAGGAAATGGGCACCCCTTTTGTGCTTCTTGCCTAAGAACTGCCATGCAAGGGGACGTGCTGTGTCAGCAGAGACCTCAGTGGCTGAATTTTTCCTGTCCTTATATGAGTGCACATATTTTTGAATTGTTCCAGTCAGACCACTGAATTGAAGTCCCTTAATCGATCGTCTTGTGCTGGAGGTTTGCTGCTGACTGGGATGGGACACAGGTTCGTCCTCTCCAGACCAATGCTGGATGCACTTGTACAACTCATCTGCCTGGTGTTGAGTGGGGAAGTGGTTGCATCTCACAGCAAATGGGTGTTGGACTGAAGGGACTGGGGCCTGGGTTGTGCTCTGTTGTGAGATGTAGAACAGACTCTGTATGTGGTACAGAGGAAGTCAAACATCTTTGAGTCAAACTTCTTTCTTGTTCAAGCACCAGCACCTCCATACCCTCCCATAATGCCTAGCAACTGTTTCTGGAAAAGTAGGAAAGTGTGATTTTTTTTTTAGGCTAACTGCCGACATCCTGCTGCTTTTTCATGATCATGCTTTAACTTTCATGTTAAAGTAGATCTTTGCCCAAAAAATAACTGCTGTGTTCTGACTGCAACCCCTCATTCTGTATCCCACTGTGCTGCTTAAACATGGAGGAAATAAAAGAGAACCAGGGATGAGGAAGAGCAGTTGCATCAGTGAAAAAGAGTTGGAGGTGAAGTTATTTTAGTGGTTTTTTTGCAGTCTTGCATTGTTTTGTTTGTAAAATGTAGAATGAATGTTCCCCAAATCAAGCCTTGTATTTTTTCTGTTGGTAATTGGTAAGCAATCCCTCTTTACCTCAACCCAAAACTGTCGCTGTTGGGGCAGACGCGACATACAAAAGGACACACTACATTTTAAAAGGCTAATGTTTGTTTATTACAACAGCATACTGTCTTCTATACCCTCTACAAAGTTTACACTTTATTCATTGGTTACAATAAAGCAACATAACATTCATTGTTGTAAAACCATCTCCACCTCTGTTTTTCACAAAACTTTTCTAAAAATACTTCTCCCAGCTGCAGGTTTCTTCTTCCTTATCTTCTTCTCCTCTTCTCTTCTTGGTCTCCATACCAACAGCCTTGATAAAATTCCTTTCAAAAGTGAATTTGATCCATTTACTCTCTCTGGCTCACAGACCAGCTGTAAGTCCCCTTCCATACACAACATTTTTCTCCTTACTTTTTTCTGAGAGGGAAATACCCCTTCCTCTCAGAGAAGACAGATAATGCTCTTACAGCACAGCCTTGCAGTGCCCCTTGCAGCCCCAGATGTTCATTGCACACATTGTCAGGGCTGAGGCATCCTGCAGACAGCACATTCCCAGCTCTTGTCCCACAGAGCACCTCTGGGAGAGGAAAGGTTATTCACATGGGCTGGCAAGAGGACACGGACAAGCCACCACCAGGTCCTTCCATGATACTGGAAAGAGAGCACCAACAGCACCCCCTGCAGGCACGGGGGAATCATCGCACCCGCCCTGCCCGGCCGGGAGCCAGCAGCGCCCCTGCTGGCTGTGCCCGGAACTGCACCCAAGGGGAAAGTGCCTGCAGCCGAGAGCAGCTGGGGCTGGGCTCTGCTTCTGTTTGGTGTCGCTGCCCGTGGGGTTGTTTGTTTGCCTTGGTTTACACACAAATACTGGTAAAGAACTGGTGTTCCTTCTCCCGTATCTTTGCCTGAATGCCTCATAATTTCAAAGTTATAATAATTTTGAGGGAAGGGGGTCATATTCTCCATTCCAAGGGATGTTCCCATCTTTCTTGGCAGACACCTGTCTTTCAATCCAAGACATCTCAAAACTAAGATATTGACTAGCACATATTAATCACTGATATAAGTAAATGAGGAAGCATTAGCTGACACAAGACTTATCAGTCACAGATGTAGGGAGTTAACACAAGGTCACATTAATCTCAGGTATTTGTACTAAGCACTGTCTGCTACAAAACTAAGCATTAACCATAAATACAGGGATCATACGCTATGTGCTAAGGTCAAAAGAATTTTCCAGCATCTTCCCCCATTGCTGCAAGGACTCCTTTAAGAAATATAACTTTTCCAGTAACAAATCCACCCCTTGAGCCTTTAATATAATTTCTTTAAAGTGTCATATCCAGTTATTATACTGACTTAATCTGCACAGCAGTAAGCACTGAATTAAACAAGTGATTACAGTCATGAGTACAACATCACATCATGACAAGTGCAACCAGATTGTTTTAACCATCCTAAGTTTAGGAGTGTAAGGCCATGAAACCAGCCAAGAGAAATCTAGTCCTTCTGTCTCTGCAGCACTTGTGGCTGGTTTCTTTAGTTGTTGCTTTCTTTTCTATTCCTCAGGAGTTATTTGAAAGATTGAATCAACACATCCCTTTAAATTCTTCATATCCCTGATTATGTCAACACTAAGTAGTCAATCGCTGCTTGATTTTCAAGGGCAGCTTCTCTGGCTTCTGTCATTTCTGTACTTAGGGCTGTTAATGCTTGCGAAGTGTAATTTATATCTTTAACTAAAGCACATATAGTTCTCTTTATGGTGTGATAGTTTGCAGCTACCCCCACTCCAGGTGTTCAAAGCACAGCAGCAACCAGTTCACTCTCACTATATAGGGTAATTTGAGGATCACTATCCTCTGTCAACTGATAACCTGAGCAATATTCTCTTTTATGCTTCACATATGCCTGGTGAAATAGTAGAGGAGTTAATCTACCAATGGCATTGGGCCCTTGAGAATTATTGGCCAGAACATATGAGTAGGCCAGTAAGCCACACAGCCAAACCCATCCTATAGGTAACCATGTGCTCCCTGGCATAAGAAATTTGTTCTGTGCTATTGCATTTTAAGGGAGGTTGTAGCTGTGTTAGATGTTAACACTTAGAGGAGCAACTGACAAATGTCACACATTGCTTTTCTCCGCACAGCATGATTGTGGCAGACACTGATCCCAACTTGTGAATCATCTCAGCCCTGGATGTCTGGACAGCAGCTGGGCCCTACCAGGTACTGAAGGACTGTAGGAGGTTCAGGCATCATAAGGGTGTCATGTGTTTGACCATGCTCATGGACCAGGTAATGGAGAGGAGGAAAAGGAAGGGATGAGGTGTTGGGCTGTTCTGCTCACAATGAAGATTGTTTCTCATATTCACTGCTGCCACTCTGCATCCAGGATCTCCCTGATGGCTGTTGGCTGCAGAATAGCCAGGGATGTCTTCGTCAGCTTCAAGGGAAAGGATGCAAAGTCAAATCCACTCAGGGAGTCTCATCCACAGCTTCTCTACCTATTTCACTATGCAGACTGGGAGTGTTGCCACAGAAAAAAAGGATGACTCAGAGTCCCAGGTTTGCATGCACAAAGGATTTGATGATTCTAAGGAAGAAAAGGAGGTGGCTCACAGAGGGAACCAGGAGCAGCCACTAAGGTGAAGTGGAGCTCCTGCAGGGTGTCCATCTGCCTGTCATGCTGAGGGAGAGAGGGCAACACATCCCAAATAGACTGGCCTGGGGACACATAGAGAACAGGAGGTAAGAAGGACAAGAGTGGAAGATGGAAAGAACATCAAAATCTCTGTCATGTCCCCTGACATTGCAGTTCTTAGGAATGTGAGCAAGAAGAAAAAGAGCAGAGCCCCTTTCCTAACAACTTTGCCATAAACAAACCACTCAGAAATGACACAAGAGAACATCACCTGCCCACAAGGGATGCTGCTGGCACTTCATCAGAGCGTTCTGCCTGTACTGACATCTTTCTGCCCCGGAAATCCTTGGGCTGATCATCTCGGCATTTACAGAAGTAGCTCATCGTACAGGAAAGCATGCGGAATTAGCCAGGAAATGAAAAGGACGCAATATAGGAAACCAGGACCCAGCCCCATTATTAGCTGAGACAGTGCATATTTGACATGAGTTGGTCACAAAATTATTACTTCCACTAAGATGCCTCTAGGCCTGAGGCAGTGCAGGACTGCTATAAAAGGCAGCCCAAGCCTCTGCGCTCTCATCCACTTCTCTCACCTCCTTCTGCTCAGGAATCAGGTGAGTGCAAACCTTCTTTTCTTCTTCTTCTTCTCCTCATCTACCTTCAAGAGCAGCTCTTTCCTGGCTGTAGGTGTCAGCTGACAGCGGCTGTCATAGCCCAGGACTTGGAACTGCTGGGGCTGGGAGAGGGCAGGGGAGAGAAGGTCTTGTGCAAACAGAGAGAGGCTGGGACTTGGCTGAGGTGGCCCCTGGGCTTTGAGCTGGGCAGTGCAATGTGTGCCAGCAGGTGCCTTGGCTGCAGGGGGTTTGGGTGCAGTGCTGCTCCTCATGTGTCCCCTCTTTGTGCTTCTCCCTGTCCTCTGTGCCAGGTGCACCTGTGACTCCGAGCCATGTCCTGCTGCCAGCCCTGCAACCCTTGCTGCCAGCCCTGTGGCCCCTGCCCGCTGGCCAACAGCTGCAATGAGTGCTGTGTCAGGCAGTGCCAGGACTCCTATGTGGCCATCCAGCCCTCACCTGTGGTGGTGACCCTGCCTGGCCCCATCCTCAGCTCCTTCCCACAGAACACCGTGGTGGGATCCTCCACCTCTGCTGCTGTTGGCAACATCCTCAGCAGTGGTGGAGTGCCCGTCAGCTCTGGGGGCTTTGACCTCTCCTGCATCACCAACTGCTATGGTGGCAGCAGATGTCGTCCCTGCTAAATCTGCTGGCAATGTCCTTGGGCAAGAACCTCCACAACCTCAGAACCTGGTTCTGGGCAGAGATAGTGCTTTGGGACATTGTATTTAGAGCTTTGGACCATCGCTTCCTTCTTCTACTCTCCACTCCTTTTCTGTCCCTTTGTACCCAAGCCAGTCTAGTGCGGACCTGTCGTCCTTTCTCCCTCTCCAGAGCAGTGCAAAGAACACCACATGGGAGCTCCATCTTAGTGGCTGCTCCTGGTGCTCTCTGTGAGTCATGTGCTTTTCTTTTTTAAACTTATTAAAATTGTGCTGCATTCAAGGTTCAGCCTCTGAGTCGTCTATTGTTCTGTTGCAACTCCTCCAGTCTGCTCAGGAAAAAGGTGGAGAAAGCCACATATGTGGGGCTGACTGCAGTGGATTTTACTTTGTGCCCTTTTCCCTTGGAGCTGATGAAGAATATCCCTGGCTACTTGGCAGCCAAAGGCCATCATGGAGACTTTGGCTTCAAAGTGCTTAAGGAGTGGGGATGGGAAACAATGCCTCAGGATAGCCCACAACTTCATCTCTTCCTATCCTTCCTTCATTACCTGGCCTAGGGTCTGCGGCCAGCACACCTGGGAACAAGCAGATGAGATCCAAATCTCACCCAGTCCCTCAGCACCTGGCAGGGCCCAGCTGCTGCCCAGACATGCAGGGCTGACATGAGTCACAAATTACGATTGGTAACACAGTCTGTGCAGTGGAGTCTCCATCCCTGTGAACCCAACACCTCCAAAAGGATCTAATGTTTTGTTCCAGGTGTCCATCTTCCCTGCGCAAATGACTTGTGGCTTCACTACTAATGCCAACATTAAGGAATGTTTCCAGCTGTACTTGAAAATTTCTGGTTTGTCCTTGGCCTTCAGCCCCAGGCAATGCTCCAAATCCTCTCCTCCCCTGGGTATCCATGTTCTCTTAAGTCCAAAAAGTGAACTGCTGAAGGCATTGCTGGGCTCCAAATACCAGCTCTGGTTCACAGGTCTCTGTAATGCATGTAACCTTCCACACATGCTTCTCCTGCCTATATCTCTGGGTAGAGACACCAGCTTTGTCCATCTAACGGGGTGCTGGCACATCTTGCTCTATCCCAAAACCAAGGCTTCACCTGCTCCTAATGAGACCTGTTGCCCAAGCATCAGTCTCAGTTGCCAGAACCAAATAATCTCCAGTTCCTCTTCACTGTGTATGTGACCCCTACAGGCAGCCCCTCCACATGGCTCCTTTTGGGAACCACAATATGAAAAAGACTATAAGGTACTAGAGAGTGACCAAGGCAGGCCACGAGGATGAGGAAAGGTCTGGAGGGGTTGTATGACAAGGGGCTGAGGTCACTTGGCCCATTCAGTCAGGAGAAGAAGAGACTGAGCTCAGATCTCATTGTGGTCTTCAATGTCCTCCTGAGGGGCAGCAAAGGGCAAGAACCAAACTCTTCCGTCTCATGACAAGTGACAGGACTTGAGGAAATGGCTGGAGCTGAACTGGAGGAGGTTTAGGTTGAATATCAGGAAAACGCTCTTCACCCAGAGAGTTTTTGGTGGTTGAGCACAGGAACAGGATCCCCAGAGAAATGGTCTCTTCACCAAACCTGGCAGAGCTCAAGAAGTGTTTGGACAATACTCTCGGGTATTTAGTGGGAGTCTTGAGAGTGTCCTCTGCAGGACCAGGAGTTGGACTTGGTGATTCTGATGGATCTATTCCAACTCATTATCTTCTATGATTCTAGGATTCAATGATTGTGCTGAGAAAGTCTCAGTCCTCTTGGTAGATCCCATTTCATTACTAAAATACTGTTATGAGGTCCTCCCCAAGCCTCCAGTTCTCCACAGAGAAAAGACTGAATTCCTTCAAACTTTCTCGAGGGTTAGGTTTTGGGTTTTTTTCTCTCAGGGAATTTTCTTCCAATTTGGTGCCAGAGAGTTGATGAATGGACAATGATCAAGAGACTAAAGAAATGTCCAAGTGCCTTGGCATACCGTCAGAACTGTTCTGGGTGTCAGAGCGGGGAAGGGAATGGGGAGCAGGGAGGGGAAGTGAAGCAGTGTGGTTT